>ML281884.1:1072-26412 GCA_005239495.1 Nicotiana undulata | reverse complement strand
AGAAAAATAATTTCTTCTCCGAGTTTTAACACCCTGCCCAACCCCCATCCCCCCCCCCCCCAACAAACAAAAAAAAAAACTAGCTAGGAAGGCAATGCAGTATCCTATCACAAATCTCGTTTTTTTTTTTTTTTTGAGAAGATATCCTATCATAAAACTCTGAATCTGTACGGGAAAAAACACATGGTTATTGCAACCAGTACTTTTGTTACTTAAAATAAATAAATGAATGTGCCTCTCTAACTTAAACTTCTAGATGAGGTAGTCAAACAATTCCACATGCTATAAGAGCAGGTAGAAGTAATGAGTTCAAGACTTGACGGCACCCGTCTACAAAACATTTTCATATGCTTCAACCAAGCAGGGTGGTCAGTTCACTCCATTCCAGACGTTTATCAATGCCGTTCATCACACACCTCAGCTCCGAGAAGCCGATCCTCTCCTTGGTACTTCACCTAGTGGCTAATGCAAAGTCCAGGTGTGTTTAGTCTACTTCTTCATGCAAGTGATCTAGAATGAATAAATGAATGTGCCACAACTCTAGCAGCTTAAGTTATCAGATGAGGTGGCAAACAAATGAGCAAGCTTTTTATTAGGAAGTTATGTTATACTGTCATTTCTAGAAGAGTTAACAAATTGCACTTTTACCTAATTGCTAAAACATGAAGAGATATGTTCCTGTTCTATAATTGAGTGATGCGAGCATGAGTTTGCCTGTCCAAACTAAGATTTTAACCATACTTATTCACGGTTCTTCCGATTGGAGCTCAAGGAATCTACCTAGTGGATTACTAGGATGCAAGTAACCAACAAGCCTTGTACTAGCAAACAACTAAGATTTTGAAACTCTGATCGTTGGCTGGTAAAAGAGGTACTCCCTCAGTTTCAATATATGTTGTCTTAGTTTGCCTGGGCACGGAGTTCAAGAAGTAAGGAAGACATTTAAATCTTGTGGTCTTAAATTAAAGATGTGTGTAATGTACCAAAATTCCCTTGAATCTTTGTATAAATCCGAGTGTTCTATAGGATTCCATTAACTCCTAGTTGTAAAATATACAAGTCGTATTTGTATATGTGAGTCCCATATAACGGTTAAGTCTTACTATAGTACAATATAATGTGTTCAAATCCCAGTAGAGAAAACGTTAGGTGATTTCTTCCTCTCTGCCTAAGCGTTGGTAGGCTACCTATGCTGGTGGGAGATAGCAAGTATATGTTGGAATATTCGCGATGCGTGCAAGCTGACTTCGACACACACACATATACACATACAATGTAATATTACATTATTATGTGATGTAAAGTAATACAAGAGAATGAGGCTCCTAACTACAGAATACTCTCCTCCTAATTATAGAATGCTCTCCTACTTTCTAGCCCTCTGACCTCTCATATGTAGAGGGGACAACAGTCCAACATGTCAGGACGATTTATCAACATTAAATGCACCGGTGGACCCCTCCCCAGAGTGATTTCAACCATGATTTAAGCAAACTACTTGATCTTATTTCACCCAAAAATTTCTAATTTAGTCTCTTCCAGCAGAATATTCAAATAAGAGCCACAAGATACACAAAAAATAAATTTGGAGGTCAAACACACACTAAGAGCTCAAATTCAATGCAACTAAGTTAAAACTTGGTACAAACAAACAGCCATACTGCCACACAGTTAAAACTCAGATACATAAATAATGATACCCTAAGATATAACTTGTAAAGAAAAACCAGACATCGATCAAAGTCAAGAAACCTTGATTCCAGGATGAAAGAAACTCAGAAGTAACTCATACGTAATTAAAGGTTGTACTTTCCTCCATAACCTAGTATGACGAAGACTTGGGTTAGTAGAAACTAGAAAGTAAGAAAGATTATGTGACAGACTTGAGTTACTCAGAAGATAGGAGATTATGGACATAGGTAGGTGTTTAAGCAAGTGAGGCAGCAGTTAGTAACACACATGAAAAACAAGTAGAGCTAGTGAATCTTTGTTCAGCAAGACTAACCATGAGAGGAAGCAAAATTCTATAATCTTTTGTCAACTCAAACAATAAGAGCACTGAAGTCAAAGGCACTGAGCAAACGGAAGCTAGTGTAGCAGCCATTCCCACCTACATTGTTTAAATTTATCCATTAGAAAAGTTACTTCCTAAACTGCAATGAAGTGTAATAAAATAGTTGTTTGGAGAAAGTAATATGGAAAAAGTATATCATCTGACCAGTGCATATGCCTGTGGCTGCGCAATAGCAGCATTCCCTGGAATAGCTGAATTTATTAGCTCCCCAGCTAGCCCCCCAAATACAGCACCTACAGCAGCACCTATCATTAAGCTTGGTGCATACAATCCACCAACAAGGCCAGACCCTTTGCACAAAGCAGTGGCCACGACTTTAGCAGCAACTAACTGGGCTAGCAATCCGATTCCAGGTGCAGATGCAGTCTTCCCAGTATGAAGGATTTCATCAACATTAGTGAAACCCCAATAGAGAATTCCAGGATATCTAAGAGCTATTACACCAGCTCCTAAACCCCCCAAGGCAGGGCAGACAACATCAGGAAGTCCAAATTTTTCCTTGAGGAACTGAAACCCCTTGGTGAACCAGGACACCAATCGACTGAAAGCCACACTTACTACTCCACACAGCATCCCCAGTATCAGATACAATGGAAGCTCTATAAAAGAAGATTCTTAAGCATTCAGAAAGAAATCCATATTGAATAGAATGACAATCAAGACAGATCTTATACATGTAAAGCATGAAGTAACATGATAACCAGTTATCTACAACAGCCATCGCTTTATCCATTCTCTTTCGAAAATATATCATAAAAGAAATGACTACAGCCCACTTTTACACAATGGAAAGTCCAAGATACTGAAAGAGGTTAATCGTTAAGCATAATCATAGTACGTGCTAAAAACTAGAATAGCAAACCGACTCCAAGTTACGAGCTAATTAATGAGTGCCTATGCCTGAAAATAAAAGAACACGTCACTGTTTTCCTAGTTACCATCAAATGTGCAGCATATTCACATGTTACAATAGGCATATAGAAGCAGAAAAGAGCGTTTGATGTTATCCATTTCTTATTTAGCATGTGAAAGACAGTATGCAAGTATGAACAGATAATACCAACAGTAAACAGTCTCATGAGAAATGGTAAAAATAGAGCAGAAATGCAACTCCCAGTTCCCTGATTACAAAATTTTCCATCCAACAATGCAACATGAACAGCAACTGCGTGCAGCAAAATTGTGAAAGAGCAAATATCCATGGCAATTGGTACTAGTGCAGATACAGCATAAATAAAGAGAACAGCAGCCACGTAAATACCGCAGCACTGATGTAGCAATGTTCTAGCCATGATAAAATAAACCAGAATTAGATCAAATACCAGCAGCAGATTTCATATCATACGTGGGCACTGTGAAAGCCTGTTTCTCGCCAAGTACTGCATTTGATACAGTTGATGATATAACAGAGGCCAATATGATCATTGCAGTTGTAAATGGGGGTGAATTTTCTGCGCGGAGTGGTCTTAAAACTGTTTCAATCGCAAAGAAAGAACCCGCTACCGCTGCATTGAAACCTGCAATACAAGAAACTTAAATCTGAAGATCCATCCACCAGCTGAGGCAAGCTCCGGAAAGGCTAAAAGCTCCACAATTCACACAGACAATTATACTGTCCCAAACATACAAATATCAAGAAGTACACTAAGAAGGAATATGTATGTGGCATATCGACAAACATAATAGGCAAGTATATCTCCTTACAATTATAAACAGCCTGTGGGAATCACAGAAGTCATATTAGCTTGCAGGAATAGTTTCTACTCCTTTGATAATAAGACCCATATCGAACATTGCAAGCCCAAAAGACTTGCCGGCTTTTCTATTTGCAACAAATAAAGGGACAGCTGGGCGCCAAGGCAACAGCCTATTTTGGTGACACCGTTTCATTTTTGGGAAAGAGAAAATAGAGAAAAAAACGTCTCTTGGGAATGAAGTAGGTGGGAAAGCAAGAGAGTCTCTTTAGTGCTCTTAGTGTCACTTGAATATGCATGAGATATATGATCCATATAAGCAATAACACACCAAAAACCTTTATCACGAGAGAATTTTGCAAAAAAAATCCATTCATAATGGTTTTGAGATCGAGCAACCAATGTCTCCAATCTATGTCAATGTCCCCAGATTACCTCTAGCCTCTCAGTGATCATCATCCCAGAATTTACAAACAAACCGTGCATCTTCCTAACATATAATTTTGCAAAAGGCCGCATTCTCTTCATTACTTTGGAAGTGATAAAAGAAAAAACTCCTGGTTCAGATACTTCTTAATGAGAAACAGCATACCTGAAGCAATTCCAGCAGCTGCACCAGCTGCAATGAGAGCTATTCTTCTTTCCCGGTTGTTTTCCATCATCACTGAGCATCCATAGGCACATGACTTCCCAATATCTACACTAGGGCCTTCAGGACCCAAAGAACAACCAGTACCCAGAGTTATAGCAGCCTGAGTGGCCTTCACTGCAGGGAAGATTCCAGCAATCAAATCAAATCCTTGTCCCTGAGAAGAGCTGGACTGTGTTATTTGGTCCAATATGTCGAGCAGACCATGCAGCATGCCAACAATGACTCCACCCAAAACTGGTATTAAAAGTATCCGGTGCCAGGTATCAGCTAGCCTTTGCAAACGAAGCCAAGCAGCGCCATCGTTAGGAGTACCAGCCCACGCCCACTCGTGTATTACGTGTACCTAAACAAATATCCTCGTTGTCATCCAATACAAGACATAATACTGTTCAAAGTAACTCTCTAAATGCAACACCTTTAATCAACAAAGAAAATGGTCGGATAAGCTTGCAAGTGACAAAATCAGTCCTGCTACACGCATATTCCCTCATTAAAACACACACACACACACAGAGGAACTGCAGCTACTCATTAACTTAAGATCTGTACTGTGGAAACCCTACAATCTCAGGAAAGATACACAAACAAATAAATAAGAGGAATATCTTCAAATATAAGTGGGATTATACTGGGTGGTGGTTGTTTTTGTTGTTTTATCTTTAATTACAACATGCAGATTTCCTGATGCAACAGCATTTTGCTGTTTCTAATGTCCATAATTTTTAATTTTCAGATTTTGGTACTAAATAAGAACCCCTAATGTGCTTTAGAAGAGAAACTATATAGTATTGGACAGAAACAGGCCAGAATAGAGTACAAGGGTCCCCATTGGAGGTTAAATTTCTCATATTTGTCTAGTTATTGGAGGCAAAAATAAGTTCATTATAAGCAAAACGAAAAAGGGAAAAAAAAGCTATAAAATTTTGAAAGAAAAACTGAAACTAACCCCGCGGTTAAAGGCGGCAACACAAAGGCCAGTAGCAAGGCCAAGGAGACATCCAACAAGCAACATCGCCCATTCCGGTGGAGCACTATCGCCGAGAATTTCATCCGAAACACCGCGATTAGAAGAAGGAGAAGACGACGAGTTTTGGTCCCTCTCTGATCGCTTTATATCAGATGATCGCCGACCCGAAAACCCTCGATCCAACCGCTTTAATAGATCCTTAATGCTTCTAGTGTTCGTTCTCCTCGGCGACTGGCTTTCTAAATCGCCTTCTGACGCCGATGAAGTAGACCGTAATAAAACGTTGTGATCGCTGTACTCGCCTCCTGACATTTTCATGATTTCTCATCGGAGAATTACCTGCGATTCCACGGCATGCATTCCGAAGAATTGGGTGTTTAGGGAACTTACTATACTTTTGGGGCTCTGTAGGTAACTTGTCGCCGTCGCTATCAGAGTCGGGTTTTAGAGTACTACCAACGGCTGTTTAATCCCACAAATATTCCAATCATCGAACAACAAAATTTAGTACTTCTACTAATAATTTTTTTTTTTTTTTTTTTTGTAATAAACGTTGTGGCTCGGCCAAAAATTGCACATGTGGCTCTTTTTTAGGCGACTCTTCAATTTTGTCATTATTTTTAAGAAATATATAGGCAAAATAAATTTTATTGAGCGACTTGTCAAAATACATACTTTACCTGTCAATTTTGCACCCAAATCCTCATTACACACATTTTTTTCACCGGCAACCTTTAAGACCCACAACCGTTGTAGAGTGTGTCTTAAATATACCACTTTGCCCACGTGGTTAATGCGTGTTTTTACCAACAAATGAAGCGTGTGAACATGAGAATTTTTAAATCATATGTCAATTTTTAAATTTTTTTAAAATTTAAAATAGGATCATCTTCTTTCTTGTTTAAAAAAATCACAAACCTGCCATAGCTATTCCTTGACGGTTCGACCCACTTCTTTCCACCTGATCTACGTCTTCTCAAGTAGACCCAACAAGATTTCTCATATCTTTTCTTGTTGATTAGTCCCTAGCTTTGTCGATTTTATTTTTTTTGTTGAGAAATTGTAATTAGAATTCAAAAATAAAAATTCTTCGTAGCTCCACTAACCATTAAAGCTCGCTTTAATGCTTATGTACATAAAATTCTTCTTTTTTCCATAAAAGCTTAACTTGAGGCTTTGCCGTGGCTAAATTATATTTTTGAAAGGGTGAAATTTGTAAAAAAATTCCCAACTATTAAAGCTTAGCTCAAGATTTTCCAGATACGCACATTCTTTAATTTTGTTAATGGGTGAGTTTACAAATAATTAATTCGTAAAATTCTTAATCTTCATCGCTAAGAAATACACATTCCTCATTATTACTACTACCTTGTTGCTTCGGTTGTGGGAATCAAAAGAGCACAAAAAGAAAATGAATGTGCGGTGATGGCACTTATAGTGGACAAGATGAAGAAGATGGGGATGTAATTGTAATTTTATGTGCTATCTTTTTATTATTAGTTAGTGACATGTGTCACGACCTTATTGGCGCGTGATAGTATACATGCTTTGAAAATCTAGATAAGAAAAAAGTGGTGTGCCTAAGATACACTCTACAAAGGTTAGATGTGTACAAAGTTGCCTGTGGTGGAGAGGTGTGTAACAGAGATTTGGGTACAAGTTCGATGGGTAAATTATGTATTTTGCCAAATATATTGTTTACCTCGAAATTCGAATAACAATTAAACTTGTAATGTGGTTATAAGGATACATGATCTAATTCAATACCAACTGATAAACAGTGAATAAAATGGGTAAATTGGACAATAAAATAAATCAAACTAGTATTGTAGCAATGTATCGACCTCGATTCAGGACAGTCTCGAGATCAAGCAGTAAAAACAGTAAAGAACAATAGTGAATAATAAGTAAATAGATATCAACGTGTATATTATTTTATCAGTGAATGTAATGTCTTTACAAATGAATATGATTCCCTTTTATATAGTGGATGAATCCTAAATAAGGTACAATTCTAATAACGAAAATAAATCTCATGATTGGTGCCAATCACCGCTTGATTCGATCTGTTCCGAGATTTCCGCCGAGATATTCGGTCGGTTGCTATTATCTCGTCATTCTGTTATTATGTCTCACTCGAAGTCAGTTGTGCCTGGTCTCGATCTTCAGTGAACACTTCGATCTACACGCTTTATACTATGACATCGAGCCCGATCCAAATCTATTATGAGCTTACCCTCGAAGTGGTTCCTCGTGCCTGTAAGATCGGTCATTCTTGATTTTAACCGTATACAGATAGTCTCCGCGTTTCTTAGAGTAAAATGACAAGAAACGATTTGAGCCTCGATTTTGTGGCACCTCGATCATGACGCCATCCTCGTGACGTAAACGACGAATGTGACTGAAATATCCCATCGATCTAGTTCCCCAAATCATTAATGCCTGTCAATTAGTGGTCGGCCACCAGCGCCACCGAACCGTTGCCACGAGCTTATAAATACTTCTTCCATTGAATCAAATTTTACTTTTGCTTCAATCAAATCTCTAAGCCTTTCAACATTCCTTATCCCCTTTATATTGCCTCTTGTTGAACCACCGTTGATATCACCGGAACCACCAATTTCACATATTCCTTCGCTCTTCTTCACTTACATAAATGGCGATAACCTCTAGGTTTGTACCGCAGAAGGAAAAGGCTTCATTTTCCTCTTCCCGGCCGGCGACAAAACACTAGTAGAACCGGGCCCCCATGAGTATGTTCCCTGCCCGTGTACTCTAAAATCTGACTTCAAGGTCGAGAACCCCTCATCGGTACCGGGCCGATGCGAATATGTGTCAATGTACATGTGTTCGATAATGGAGAGTCGTCTCAAAGCCATGAGGAGGGACTGCAATTTGGGTCCTGAGGTCATGGTGCAAATTCCTACTCCCGAGGAAAGCATCACTACACATGTAGAGGGGTTCCTAAGTATTTACACTTACCCCTTCACATTGGGTCCCGTCGACCTGGTGATCCTCGACTTCTGCAAAAGGTATCAGGTCACCCTCGGGCAAATCCATACCTCCCTATGGCGCATAGTAATCATTTTGTGCTTCTTCTCAAGCAAGGTTGAGGGGCTGGAGTTCACTCTGAACCACCTCATGCGGTTGTACCGGCCTCGACTTTATCGAGGGCTGATCAAACTTCAACGCCAGGCAACAAAGGCCTTATTCTTGAGCATCGACAAGGATATGGATCGAGGCTAGATGAGCTGATTTATACGGGTTAGGACTCGTGATATAATACTAGAGGGGAAGATGTTGTTCCCTGAAGAGTGGAACCCCAATCGTAAGTGACATATCAAACGTTATTTTTATCATCTGATTCAGCCATGTCTAATATTCTCCTTTATTTTGCAACTGTTCCTTGAATTCCCCAAGCGGTCCCTGACCTCGAATATTGGGTTCGGAAGTTAGCCTAGACTTCCTCCCACGTCGAACGGGCATGGCGCGACTTGGCAAGGGGCATAGGGGAGGCTAAGAATCAAGGTAATGACCTCTTTTCTCGTGTTTTGAAATATTTACTGTACTTCATACATCACTGATATTTTTTCATGCAGGCCTGACCAAGGACGCCTTTTTGAGGCCCTCGACTGGCGAGGAAGGATCCAAGTCCCCGGCCCCGAAGCTGGGAAAAGACAACAAGAGGAAAGGTGCCTCGCAATCCGAGGACCCCAAGCCCAAGCCTCGAAGGGTGAGACAAAAAGTAATAGCTCTCACGGTGGAGTCGGTCCAAAACCTGAGAGAGGAGGAGGAAAAAGAGGACGAAGGCGCCTCAGCATTGACGGTCTGACCTAGGAAAGCCGTCGAGGTCGCCAAACCTTCCGAGCCGACAACGGCTGCTACAACTAAGCCTCGTGCTAAGGAGGCTTCGAAAAAGAATTCGGTGCGGATCCAAAATCTATAGAGGTCGAGATTATTTCTCGATCGAACGCAACTACACCGGATGGGGTCGGTTCCAAGACGCAGAGGATCGATCAGAACGCCCCAAGCGACTTGCTCGTGGCCATGACAATGGGTCAATTGTCTTCACTCTCGACCTTCTCTGAGGAGGCGTTAAGGGAGTCTAAGGAGTTGAAAACCCCTGATATTGGCGGAGGCTCGAGTGTAGGTGATCCCTTCTAGGATTGCTTTACTGGGGTCGATGATGCCTCTGACTTTAGCGATGCCTCAATTATTCTAGAAGAGGCCCAACGTCTCCTTTATCGGGTAAGTACCAGTCACTGTAATTCTCTTTTTTACTCTTATTTTCTCTAAGTGTGACTCACATTTTATTTCTTATGTAGGCCTCCGCTAAGTTCCAAGCTGACCTTAGCTAGTGCGAGACCGATCTTCAGAAGGTCTCGGAGGAGAGGAATGCTCTGAAGCTACTTTGTGGCCAAAAGGACGAGGCCATAAAGGACCTTTAAGATGAACTGGCCAAGGCTCGTGAAGAGGAGGCCGAGCTGGACAAGCAGGTAACCCTTCTTTTGATAAGATATGGACTCGTCCCAACTGTGGAGGCTAATACTTCACTATCTCAGCTAAAACAGAAGGTGGATGGGATCGAGCTGCTTTGAGGAGAGGTCGACCAAGTCAAGGTCGATTGTGATCGATGGAAGGAGAATATGGACCACTTGGTTGCGGAAAAGGAGACTACCTCGGCCAAATTGTCATCGGTCGAGGTTCAACTTCGGGGCATTAAAGAGAAAAGCTCGGCCCAGGCTAAGAGGATCGAGGAGCTTGAAGCTGAACTTGCCTCTCAAAGGTTGAGATTGAGAAAATAAAGGTCATGGCAAATAAGTCTATCGCCATGTACCGGGCTGATGCTGAGGCTGCTCAAATGCAGCTAAGGGAGGCTTCCGATTGGGATCAATGGAATGTTAATTTGGTCAAATGTCAGTCCCGGAAGGGTATCTCTCGAGGAAATCCATGCCTGGGGTTTTGACCTTTCCGAGGAGATTTCTCGAGCCAAAGTGCTCGAAGCCGAATCCAGGCAGCTTGCCTCATCGGATGATGAAGATGACAACAAAGAAGGCAGCCGAGGCGGATCCGATGAGGGGACCAAAGAAGAAATTACTCTCAGGAAGGCTGCTCAAGAAGCGATCGTTCCCGGGGAAACTTCCCCCGAAGGACGTAGCTAGGACCTTAGCTTCTTTTTTCTTTCCCTTTTGTAAGACCTTGATTGGTCTTTTGTATATACCTTATAATAGAAAACTTCTCTTCGAATGCCTTCGTATGTTCAAATACGTTTTCTGCCTTTATCTTGTGAAAATCTTCATTGTTGCAATTTTATTAACCTTAGCTCGAACTTAGAGTGAACCCTTAGGGTTTTTAGTTGAATGAGGGTAAGTCCCCGAGCTCGGTAATACGTTTGAGACTTTATCTCGGGTGGATTAATCAAAGCCATAAATGTATTATTCTTATAATTAAGTTCGAGTGAATTTTGAACTTAGAATAAAACAAACCCTTCGGTTTTTTATCAAGTAATAGGTAGGCATCGAACTTACAGTAACATACCCCTTAAGGTTTTATGATAAACCTCTGAGCCATATTCTAGTCGACTTTATTCGAGCTCGGTATAGTGGAACCCTTGTCCGAATTGGGTGAGAACAATGTCTCTAACTCTAAATGTGTTGGCCCTTAGGCTCTTTAGACTGGGCCAATATGGCCTCTAAGAAATGGCTATTATTTCCCCTTTTTGACTTAAAAGACTTAGTAAAATTTCCTTTATGCCTTAGCATTTATTTTTTACCCACTGGGTTTTTTAGGGTCCGAAGTCGACTGAAACCCCTTTTGCTTTTCGTGCCTTAGCATGTTTGCTTTTAGGCTAATTCGGTACCTCTTAAGGTTTTTCGAAGGCTGATATTATCGAAGCCCCTCTTTATTTTTTTGCTGAGGGTAGCCTTTTAACTGGTTTTTCAAAGAATTTGAAGTCCTATAGTTTATTCCGAAATTCGGATGTCTCCGAGCCGCGTTATTTCGGCCGTAGCCTTAAATTTGGCCGTAGCCTTCGGGTATGCCTCTTGGGCTTATTTCCTAATAACATTTCGAACTTGTTCGAAATGCTAGTCCTCGAGAATGGTGGCCATGGCATATATATCGAGGGGTGCCTCATTGAAGTCTTATGACTTTGATCTTAGATAACTCAAGTAAACAGTCCTCGAGTGTTCGAAATATGTTTGCACTTGGATCTTGAGCCATTTTTTCACAAAATCATAAGTATAAGGTTTGCATAGTAAATAATTTGCTTCGAGACACGAGGTGTTTGATGAACAAAGAATGCTTCTTTGAATAATTTATACATGCTTACATGTTTTTCCATCGGTACTCGACTAATCTATATGGGCACGGTTCATTCGATCGTTTGGCCCATTACAAATTTTTTCCCATCGAGGCCCTTTTGACACAAGGTACATTTCTCGAACACATAACATCCGAGGGTGATGGCCCCCGGTATTCGAGGTTGATTGAAAAGAAGCCTTGGATACTGTTGAATTGTCCTCAGGTAGAACATAATTGTTGCCTCGTTAAAAACCTTGCCGGAAAAACCCATTTGGGATAAAAATCGATCTAAGGGAAAAAGAGTGCAACGCGTACTTTAACACCTGAGGTCTCGATGTCTTTGGTCAAACTACTGTAATGAGTTAGCTTTGTGTGTGTGTGTGTGTGTGTGTATATAAACGAAATAAAGGAGAAAGTCATACCTCAACAATAGTATCGCTTGAGGAGTGATATGTTCCAGTTGTTCGGCAGTGATTCGCCGTTCATCGTTCCGAGTTTATAAGATCCTTTGCCGACTATATTGAGGACCTCATAGGGTCCTTTCCAATTCGGGCCGAGTTTCCCTTCATAGGTATCTCGAGTGTTCATGGTCACTTTCCTTAGGACTAAGTCCCCGACTCTAAAGCGGCGAAGGTTGGTTCTTCTATTGTAGTACCTTTCGATTTGTTGCTTTTCTGCAGCCATTCGAACGAGTGCAACTTCTCATTTTTCATCTAACAATTCGAGACTAGTATTCATAGCCTCGTGGTTCGATTCTTCTGTTGCATGTCGAAACCTGGCGCTTGGCTCTCCGACTTCAACCGGAATTAAGGCTTCAGAGCCGTATACCAAAAAAGCCGGAGTTTCTCCTGTGCTGGACTTCGATGTTGTTCGATATGCCTATAGGACTTCAGGCAAGATTTCTCTCCATTTTCCCTTAGCTTCATTCAACCTTTTCTTTAGGTTTTGGATGATAGTCTTGTTCGTCGATTTGGCCTGTCCATTCCCACTGGGGTGATACGGTGTTGACAATATCCTTTTTATTTTATGATCTTCGAGGAATTTTGTTACTTTCCTTCCGATAAACTGTTTACCATTCTCGTATACTATTTCTGCTGGCATTGTGAATCGACATGCAATGTGATCCCATATGAAATATATCACTTCTTTCTCCCTGAGTTTCTCAAAAGCCTGTGCTTCAACCCATTTAGAGAAATAGTCTGTCATAAACAAAATGAACTTAGCTTTACCTGGGACTGATGGCAGTGGTCCGACGATGTCCATCCCTCATTTCATGAATGGCCATGGGGATAGAACCGAGTGAAGTTGCTCTCCGGGCTGGTGGATCATCGGTGCAAACCTTTGACATTTATTGCATATTCGAACAAACTCCTTAGAGTCTTTTTCCATGTTATCCCAGTAGTATCCCGCTCTAATAACCTTGCGAATTAGTGACTCGGCACCAGAATGGTTTCCACAAGTGCCTTCATGGACTTCTCGCAGAACATAATAGTATCTCCCGGTCCCAAACACACTGCCAATGGTCCATCGAAGGTCCTTCTATATAATGTTCCATCTTCGTCTAATGTAAAACGAGCAACTTTAGTTCGAAGGACCCTCGATTCTTTTGGGTCCGATGGGAGCTTTCCATTTTTCAATTACTCGATGTGTTTATTCCTCCAGTCCCAAGTTAAGCTTGTAGAATTTATTTCGGCATGCCCTTCCTCGGTCACGTACCTCGAGAGTTGAACGACAGTCCTCGAGATGATCTCATCTTCTTCGACCGATGATCCCAAATTTGCTAATGCATCGGCCTCACTGTTTTGTTCTCGAGGTACATGTTATAGAGTCCATTCCTTGAAACGGTAAAATTTAACTATTATTTGTCCAAATACCTTTGCATTCTATCCTCTCAAGCTTCAAATGTTTTGTTCATCTGGTTCACCACCAGTAAAGAGTCGCACTTAGCTTCGATGACTTCGGCTCCCAAGATTTTGGCTAACTCGAGACCTGCAATCATGGCCTCGTATTCGGTCTCATTGTTAGTCAATCTAGAAGTTTTAATCAATTGTTTAATAGTACTGCCCGTAGGCGACTTTAAAACAATGCCTAACCCGGACCCTATCACATTCGAGGCACTGTCCGTGAAGAGGGTCCATACCCCCGATGATGTACTTGACTTTAATAAAAGTTCCTTTTTGACTTCAAGCATGAGGGTTGGCGTGAAATTGGCCACGAAGTCTGCTAAAATTTGAGACTTGATGGATGTTCGGGGGTTGATATTCAATATCATACCCACTGAGTTCGATGGCCCTTTTGGCCCAATCGACTTGACAATTCGGGCTTGTGCAAAACATCACGGAGCGGATAAGTGGTTAATACACATATGAGGTGACATTGAAAATATGGTTTCAGTTTTCTCGAAGCGCTTATCAGTGCAAGTGCCAATTTCTCTAAGTGTGGATACCTCGTTTCTGCATCCCCTAGGGTTAGACTTACATAATAGACAGGAAACTACATACCTTTCTCTATAGGACACCACTTACCGCAATCTCAAATATTGGCAAGTATAAGTAAAGCTTCTCATCTGCTTTCGGAGTGTGAAGCAAAGGTGGGCTTGATAAGTATCGCTTCAATTCTTCCAATTCCTGCTGGCATTCCGGAGTCCAGGATAAATCATTTTTCTTTTTGTGAGCAGGGAGAAAAACCTGTGGCTTCGATCCGACGACCTCGAGATGAATTGGCCCAAGGCTGCTATCCGTCTAGTCAACCTTTGTACGACTTTTACACTATCCACGATGGTGATATCTTCGATGGCCTTAATCTTATCGGAGTTGATCTCGATTCCCCGGTTTGATACCATGAAGCCAGGGAATTTTCCAGAGCCGACCCCGAAAGCACATTTCTCGGGGTTGAGCTTCATGTTGTATTTTCTTAAAATCTCGAACGTTTCCTGCAAATGAGCCAAATGGTCCTCTAACTTAACCAGCATGTAATCAATGTAAACTTCCATTGATTTACCTATTTGTTCTTTGAATGTTTTATTTACTAGGCGTTGATACGTAGCCCCCACATTTTTTAGCCCGAAGGGCATTACACTATAGCAATAGGTTCCATACTTGGTGATAAAAGAGGTCTTTTCTTGGTCTTCCGGGTCCATTTGAATTTGGTTATACCTGGAAGAGACGTCGAGAAAAGTAAGGAACGCGTGGCCGGCAGTGGCATCGATCATGCGATCGATGTTAGGCAGTGGAAAAGAATCTTTTGGACATGCTTTGTTTAAGTCCTTATAGTGTCACGACCCCAAATCCTAACAGGTCGTGATGGTGCCTATCGTGGAACTAGGCTAGCCAACCACCACATAACTACTCATTTGTTTTAATATATATTCTCAAAAATCAATAATAAACAGCAAACAGAGTATAAAATAATTTCTTTAAGTCTTTACGCCCCAATAATATTAATCTAACAGTCTAAACAATTCTCCCAAGACTGGAGTCAACCGATCACGAGCATCTAAGAAATAAACTAACTCTGCTAATGTCTTAAACCATGTATATGAAATAGATACTAATACTAATAAGGAAGGGAAATGGAGAAGCTGCGGACGCTGGACAGCTACCTCGAAATCCCGTAAGCTGCTGATAATGAACTCGGACGACTACTGCTCCGAACCAGTACCTGGATCTGCACACAGGGGTGCAGGGAGTAATGATGAGTACTCCAACTCAGTAGTAATGAAAATAAATCACAGTCTAAGAAATAAGAAACACACATCACAGATACACCAATCCACAAAACAGTAAACATCAAGTCTCCATAGAGAATACATCAAATACATAAGTTCGAAAATCAGTTTCCATTAAATCCTTTGAAAATGTTTTCCTATATTTCTCAGCAAAACTCTCAGTAAAATCAGTTGAAAAATGAAGCGAATCAAAGTCAAAACTCAGTAAAATATCATCATAAAACTGCCCCTCGGGCCATAATTATCACTCGTAATAATTTCCCTCAGCACCTCACCATCACTCAGTATCAGCCTCGCGGGCAACCTCATTGTCACTCATGCCTCCCAATCATTCATCACTCGACACTCGCACTCAATAGGTACCTGCGCTCACTAGGGTGTGTACAGACTCTGGAGGGGCTCCTACAACCCAAGTGCTATAAACAAGCCACATCATGTCATAAATCATTCTCAGGCACTCGGCCTCTCTCATATCATAACATCCTCACAACATTGGCCCTCGTCCACACTCAGTCAGACACTCATGCCACTCGGGCCATGAATAAAAATCGGGGTTCTCGACCCAAAATAGTATTTCATTTCAAGAAATAGTAATATCATCAAATATGAGTGTCAACAATTTCACAAAAAAAGACTGAGTGTAAAATCATAGTTACAAAGTGAGGAAAACATGTAAAACAGCCCCCAAGGGGTTAAACAGATCGGCACTAGGCCCCAAACATGGCTTACAACCCAAGTATATCAAAAATATATCAATACTATTAAGCATAAGCTTTAAAAGTGGTTTCGCAACTCAATCGTCGCCTAAAAAGGATATATTTCCACATTCCCGATTTGTGAAATCCAAAACCCGTGAAAGGGTGCAAAGTCCGGGGTTTCATACCCTCAGGACAGGATTTAAAAACATTACTTACCTCAAACTAGCCCGAAAAGCTACTCTGCAACCCGATTGCTTCTCGTATCAACTTCCGAGTGCTCCAAATCTACCAAGATCAGAATGTTTTCATCAAATTATGCTAAAGGAATGAATATCAAATTGAAAAGTACCAATTTTAGCTCAAAACCCGAAATTAGCCAAAACCCGACCCCCGGGACCGCGTCTCGGAACTCGACAAATTTTATACCAAAATGTTCTTCGTCATCTCACGAGTTCGCACATATAAAGAACGCTAAAATCGGAGTTCGTTTGACCCCTCAAATCGACCCCTAAAATTCTCATATTCTCAAGCCCTAACTCCATCTTTTTCTACTGATATTCATGAATTAAACACTGATATTTGATCCTTAATCACATATAATCAAGTATAAGGGTCCAAAATCCTTACCTCAATGAAGAACAATGATTTCCCCTCTTCAAAATCGCCTCAAAAGCTCTCTTTCCGTACAAAAATAGTGTAAAAGGGTTAATGGTCGCGGAAGGGTTTAATTAGATACTTCCAGTTATTTCTTCACTACGAACGCGACCTCCTCCCTGCGTTCGCGAAGCACAAAATCCCTGGGCCCTAATTTCCCCTTCGCGATCGCGGTCACCTGTCCGCGTTCGCACTGACCAGTCCCCTAGACCTCCGCGAACGCACCAGCAGGGTCGCGATCGTAATGCATTGCCTGACCAACCTTCCGCGAACGCGGCCTGCTCCTCGCGATCGCACAAGCCAAATCCCCTAGGGTCCCCACTCCCCCAGTCCTCTTCGCGATCGCATCCAAGCAACCGCGAACACACTGCTTCCTCATCCTACACCTACGTGTTCGCATCAGCCCCTTCGCGAACGCGGAGAATAAAATAGTCACCTCCCCAGATAACCTTCCACGAACGCGGGACCCCACCTGCGATCGCAATGACCAAAATCTCAGCAACATCACACCAGCAAAAATAACTATTGATCTAATTCCGAAAGTGCCCGTTAACCACCCGAAATCAATCCCGAGCCCCTCGGGACCCCAACCAAAATTACCAACATATCATAAATGATCATTCAAACTTAGTTGCGCTCTCAAAACACTAAAAATAACATCAAAACACCAAAATCACATCGGATTCAAGCCTAAGAACTTTGAAATTTCTAAAATCCATCAACGATGCCGAAACTATCCAAAACAACTCCGATTGACCTGAAATTTTGCAGACATATCCAACTTCCAAAATTTCATTCCGATCCCGATAGCCTATTTTCCATTGCCGACCGAAAATCGTCAAAAACTAACTTTCGTCAATTCAAGCCTAATTCTACACCGGACATCACAAAATTATTCTGAACATACTCCTAAGTCCCAAATCACCTAACAAAGCTATCCGAGCCATAAAATCCGCATTCCGAGGTCGTTTACCAATAAGTCAACTCTCAGTTGACTTTTCCAACTATAAGGCCATTTTAAAGACTAAGTGATTAAACTCTCACTACAACCATTCTGATTCCAAGCCTACCAACTCTAACACATAAATAACAGTATAAACCACCTATGATGATTCAATAACAACAATTATAATACAGGCTCTATGTAACGACAGACCGGGTCGTTACATATAGTCTATACACATTCTAAGTTTGTTTCCTTTTTTAGGGGCTACCACTACATTAGCTAGCCATTCGGGGTATTTTACCTCCCGAATGGACCCTATATTAAGAAGTTTAGTTACCTCGTCCTTTATAAAGGCGTGCTTTACCTCGGACTGGGGCCTTCTCTTTTGCTTCACCGGTCTGAATTGGGGGTCCAGACTCAACCGATGTGTTGTTATATCCGGTGGGATCCCTGTCATGTCTAAATGGGACCATGCAAAACAATCTATGTTATAAATAAGAAATTGAATAAGTTTTTTCCTGAGTTCGGGGGTTAACCCCATTTCCAGGTATACCTTTCGCTCGGGTAGATGCTCGATTAGTATAACTTGTTCCAGCTCTTCGACCGTTGATTTGGTAGCATCTGATTCTTCGGGAACAATAAAGTTTCGAGGGGTTAAGAAGTCCTCCTCTTGTTCTACTACTACCTGTTTCTCCAATTCGGTCGAGGTTGGGGGCGGTGATTGCTATTTGACCGCCTGTTTATCTTTGGTGCTCGATCTTTCCGAGGTTGATAGTGTCGAGATCGATGTTACTTCATCGACTACAAACATTTCTTTTGCAGCATGTTGTTCCCCGTATACCGTTTTTATACCATCCGTCATCGGGAACTTCATCATTTGGTGGAGGGTCGACGATACTTCCCTCATGTTGTGGATCCAAGGCCTTCCGAGTAGTGCATTATATCTCATGTCGCCTTCGATGACATGGAATTTAGTATCTTGGATGGTCCCGGTCACATTCACTGGTAGTATAATCTCCCCCTTAGTTGTTTCACTGGCCATATTGAAGCCGTTTAGTACTCGAGATGCAGGTACAATTTGGTCCTACAAACCGAGCTGCTCCATAACCCTCGATCTGATGATGTTTGCCGAGCTACCTGGATCCACTAAAACACGCTTAACTTGAATTTTAGTGGAATTTTTGATATCGGGGTCGGATTCCGATTCTGGAAGTTGGAGTAGGCTTGTAATGTCGAATGTGACTTGTGTGCAAAATTCAATGTCAATTGGACGTGATTTGATAGGTTTCGACATCGAATGTAGAAATTGGACTTTCTTAGTTTCATTATAACTCAAATTGGGGTGTGATTCGTATTTTTAGCGTTGTTTGACGTGATTTGAGGCCTCGACTAAGCCCGTGATATGTTTTGAGACTTGTTGGTATATTCGGACGGGGTCCCGAGGGGCTCAGGTGAGTTTCATAGTGGTTTCGGACAATTTCTAGGCCATTTTAGCTGCTGATTTTTGGCTACAACAGTGTGTTACGCGATCGCGGGGAATTGTTCGCGATCACGATGAGTAAAATCGGAGAAATTGGCCAGTGATTCGCGATCGCGTAGAGGAAAGTTTCTGCTACACTAACCCGATTTTAGAAGCTTGTATCTTGCAATCTATAAGGAATTTGGAGATGATCCACAAGTGAAAGTCGTATCCCTTTATGTCTACTTTTCAGAATATCAAACCATTTGGCATTTGAAGTTGTGTAAAAAAAGTTATGAGTGGTATACTACAGCCTATCCGGGAAGAGTTTGGAAATCGCGAAGAAGAAGTTTGTGTTGCACAGGGCTGACTTTGGAAGCTTATATCTCATAATCTATAAGGAACTAGGAGATGAGAATAGTTTTGAAAAAGTTAAACCATTTGCAATTTGGGGTTTTGTACAATGTTATGACCATTATACTAGAGGATGTCTCGAAGAGTTGGGCATTTGTTCTTCGCGAACGCGAAGCACTTTCCACGATCGTGAAGGGCAAATTTTGGGTTGAGAAATGTTGTGCTTCGCGATCGCGAAGCATTTTCCGCGATCACAAAGAGTAAATACCTGGGCAGAAGCTATATTTCGAGGTTTTAGCCATTTTAAACATATTTGGAGCTATGGAGCTCGGATTGAAGCGATTTTTGAGGCGATTTTCACCATATGGATTGGGGTAAGTGTTCTATATCCTAAAGTTATTATACTTCCTGATTCTATGGTTATATTCATCATTTATTTCAGATTTAAATGGAAGAAATCAAAAAATTTGCAAAACTTTTCAAGAACGAAAATTTAAGATTTGGAGGTCAAGTTGTTATCAGAATTTGATAAAATTGGTATGGTTGAACTCGTATCGGAATGAGATATTGGATTTTGTGAGTTTTATAGGATTTTGAGACGTGGGCCCCACTGCCAACTTTCGAGCGGAGTTGAGAATTTTTATAAATTGTTAAATTTCAAGCATTGGAGTATATTTTTAATTAACTAGTCTCGTGGTAAGCGCGTTGCGCGTGTACCCTGTATTGATGAGAATTATTTTAAAAAAATTTATAAATAACATTCAAAGCATGATTTTACTCACAAAAAAATATTAAGTAAAAATTTGAGTTCTTCAAAATGATAAATATTGATCATGATATTGACACACATATAAAGAATTTTATTCATGATCTTGTCTAATAATATTTATTTAAGCAACAAACTAAATTAACGTATACAAAAAAATTTATTAGTAAATTGAAATTAGAATATCTTATGAATATAGCTTTTGTCTTAGTAACCATGTATGTTATTATTTGTTACGTAGTAATTAACAAAAATGAATAATTAAGTTAATACATTGTTATAATATTATAATTGATTTCAAAGTTATAAATATTAGAAAAAATAATTAAATGTCAAATTTATCCTATTTGAAAGTTATTTTTAAGGGTAAAAAGGTTTATTAATATTTTGCTATGAGGCTTTGTGCTTTTATAATAATTGATATATATTTTTATTGATTAAAAAATATAACAAAATGTCTTTTGCTCGCAAGAAAAAAAAAATATTGTCTTCTTTCTACTAAAATGAACTTGAAAATAGCTTTTCAATTTTTTTAGAAAAGCTCTTAGATCTTCAAAAACTATGTATTTCTTGCTAAAACTGAAAAGTTGAATATGTTCAAACAGCTTTAATTTGAACATATTGAATGATGATTGGGGAATTTTATAGAATACAATTTATTCCTTTATTGAGTTAGCTATATATATGATCAATATTCATCAATTTATAAAATTTAAACCTTTTATTTTATACTCGAGTATAACTTTTAGTAAGTAAATTTATATATTGAGATTAGGTAATTTTACCAAATAATAAAACCAAAAAGAAAATTGTGTGTGAGATTTAAGGAAAAAGAATTTAACCAAAAAGATCTCCTAAACCTAAAAGGTGTTAACTACAAAATAAATACATTTAATACTCCAACATAGGGAGTAGAACGAATAGGAAAAAATTTAGGAAATTTTTTATTAACTTTCCTAGACTGTTAATAACAGGAGAATAATTAAATAGTCATTTCTAAATTATAGGAGAATTAATTATATAATTATTCATAAATATTAATGAAATACTCAAATTACTATTTTATCTAATGTGAACTCAATATTTTAAAGGGTAAAAAAAGCAAATGATATTTCGCTAAGGGCCTTCGTGCTTTTAATATAGTATAGATTTGCATGTTGTTTGGCTAGTTTCGGATTGAACGGCACCAAGTTTGTGCTTTAAAGAGAAATTATGACCGGAAAGTGGGCTTTAAGACGAGGTAAGTCTCCTTTCTAACCTTGCAAGAGGGAATTAACCTCATAGGTGAACTAAATTATGTGCTTCTATTTGTGGGGGCTATGTACGCACGAGGTGACGAGAGTCCATACGTAGCTACTAGGTATGCCTATGTCCGGATAGTTTTAGGCTTACATCATGACTTGTTGATATTGTTATTGATTTATGTTTATTGTTTGCCTTGAGAGGGAGCGAGATTAAGTTTTCTTATTAAATATTTTGAGAGGAGTTGAAATTGAAGAATTTAAGATTTAAAAGGTTTCTTTTGAACTTCATAATTTCGAAAGGAAATGAGAAATATTATAATAGCTTAAGAAATCTATATGTAACCGCGTCGCATGTATATTTCGCGAGTGGTGTAATTTCCTTAAAAAGCTACAAGCTGAATTTCTCTTATTTTGAAAACAATAAAAAAAGAGATATGATTTTAATGTTAAATTTATATTGGACCGCGTCACATGTATGATTCGCGAGCGAGGTATTTCCTTCTACTACTCTTATGGGATCGGGTCGTTCGCCTCGGCAGGATTTATGTACCACACTCTCATGGGAGTGGGTCGTTCGCCTCGACAGGTTAATAGATACATCTATGGTTCACGTCGTTCAACCCTTGGCAGTGCACAATTTACTTTTATGTTGTATCGGGCCGCACGCCTCGGTATTTCCTATATATATATATATTATCCTCATGGAATCGTGCGTAATATTTGGCAAGAAGCCAGTGTATCTGAGAGTTTTTCCCCCTGATTTGAATTATGACAACCTCTTTGATGAAATTCACTATATCTATGTATATGCTCCGGTTACGAAGGGAACTTGCTAGTTGAGAGCTGAGTAAATTGTAAAGAGGGAAATTGTACCACGTATTTTATACTTGTTTGTTTCATATATTTACTCTGTCTCATATTTATTCACTTCTTTACCGTACCTGATATTATTGGACCACTAGTAAGTGTCGAAGTCGACCCCTCGTCACTACTTCTTCGAGGTTAGACTGGATACTTACTGGGTACGCGTTACTTTCGAACTCATACTACACTTGCTGTACATTTTGTTGTACATGCATACGCCTTGTGGACTAGTGGGCGCGGCGGCATGGTTGATACGGAGACTTAGATGAGTTGCATCTTATGAACCGATCCGCAGCCAGCAGAGTCTCCTTCAGAGTATTTGTATTTTCTTTTCTGTCCAATTTATATTCCGGACAGTTATTGTATTTTATTTTATTTCCTAGTAAATGCTCATGCACTCGTGACCCCGGGCTCTGGGATGTTTATGGGATATTCAATATTGAAATTGTAAATATTTTTATTTATTATGTAAGGATTATCTTTTACTAGTTACATTGAAGGAAATTTACGATTTCAAAAGAATATTAAAAATGAGAATTTAAGTAACTATTTAGTGTTGGCTAGCTTGACAGTGGTGTTCGTCGCCATCACGATCTTTAATGGATTTTGGATCGTGACAATTATACGCAACGAGAGAATATTATGATATTGTATTCGGCCTATATATAAAAAAGTACAAATTGCTATGATGATTTGAGCCAAAATAACGTTACTTGTAGTAAATACTACATGAAATGAGTATGTAGAACTCCTATTATATGTAGATAGATGATATATAAACATATACCTGACCAGTAGTGAGGCAAGAATTAGGGGAAAATCTAGCCAGACTTTTGCCCCGTCGACCATTCAACGTCTCAACTTTTAATTGTTCCAGCAAAATATTGAACCAAGAATAAACTAACCAAGAAATCTTAAACCACAGAAAGCAAGCAAACAAAAACAATAATAAAAATTAAAGAGCTACAATATTTGAATGATGATATAGATAAAGTAAGTGAGAAAATCTTGAGACGTCGAAATCTCATCTAAAAGGATCATGAACCCTGTGAGAATGGTTGTATTGATTGAGGAAGTCAATTATTAATCTAGCTAGGGTTGTGAAATAGTAAATTTTAAATGTTAACGGATATAATTATAAGTTTGTAGGGTATTGGTTAATAGTTTCAAATAATGATACAAAAGGTAAAATCGTAATTAATTTAATGTATAGGACTTCTTACATAGTCTAAATAGGGTAGAATATAATAAAAATAACATAATAGGACAATAATAAATTGACTATTTTGTTCAAGGTGACATCTATTTTTAAAGGGTAAAAATGGCGAATAATATTTCACTAAGGGACTTCATACTTTTAATATAATTAGTTTTTGGTACGCCCGATGCGTGTGTACCCTGTCTTAATAAATAAAAATATATTTAAAAATTACATTAGTATTATATTAAAAATCATGTTATAAAATTAAAATATTAAAAAATGGTTTAAATATTGTAAAATATTAAGAATGTTGATCTTGTTTAGCTAACTCAATAAAGGAAGGAAGACTCTAATCTAAAAGATCGCGGCAACCTACTTATATTAATTGCTCGTAATAATATTCTAGTCCTTCTATGATCTTTATACTTATTTGAGGAAATAACTTGAAAAATCAAGCATGAATGTCGTCGCGAGTCTGCATGTTCTAACTTCTAAGAAGTCGTGAAAACTGTATCTTTTACCTCAAGAACATCACAATTATGACCACCTGAAAAGACAACTTTAAGCTTCTTTCCTACGAATATATCTTCATTACCGTTATTTCTATTCTAATATCTCACAAATTATTAATCACAATGTATTTCTAGACCTAACAATAAA
The DNA here is from genome assembly GCA_005239495.1 of Nicotiana undulata. NCBI lineage: Eukaryota > Viridiplantae > Streptophyta > Magnoliopsida > Solanales > Solanaceae > Nicotiana > Nicotiana undulata. The sequence goes on along the minus strand of ML281884.1, from coordinate 2,149 downwards.
TATATTTTTTTGTCCAGAAAAAATATAGCAACATTGCTTCAGAATTATAATGCTTAGATGTTGTCACGATCCAAATTCCCACCCTTTAGGCCGTGACTGCGCCTAACGTTGAAACCGCTAGGCCATCCAACGTATAACTTGCAATAGTAATTTAAAACCATTTAATAAGAAACAGAACGCTAACCTTTCAACTTTAACTAATTCAATCATATACTGGGATAATAGTGGGAAACCGTTTAACCGTACATCAAGAACATACCTTTCCGAACAATAATCTTTCCAACATCGATAATAAAAATAACAAAACTTGAATACGGAAAGAAAGAATATAACAATCATGAAATAACGTAAACTCCCAAAACCGGGGTGTCACAATCCCACGGACTAGCTACTAGAATACTACATACAAGTCTGGAATGAAAGTGCAACACTGTCTTGGAAATAAAGAAGAAAGACAATGAAACGATAAAGGAAAGAAGCCTCGGGATCCACGGACGCCAGTGTATACCTCGAAGCTCTGATGTGGACTGAAGGTATCTCCCTCAGAACGCTCCACGGGGTCCGGTAGCAGAGTCTGCACAACACAAGGAAGTGCAGTGTAGTATCAGTACAACCGACCCCATGTACTGAGTAAGTGCTAAGCCTAACCCCGGCCGAAGTAGTGACGAGGCTAGACTTAGCATAATACGACCACCTGTCCTAGTCTAAGCAGATATATGTACAAGAATTAACCGATAATGAAAACAAGTATGATCAAATAGAAAAGATATCGGAACAAATAGGGGGAAAGTATTAACGGGGCAACAATAATATCGGAACTTAAACGATAAAATAAGATATGTGTACATGCTGGGGATACAGGAAAAATAACATCTAATTCACAACGGTACGGTGAGAATGCGGCTGGAAAGTAAAAACAGAAACCGAAGAAACAACTATCAGTATACGGGAATCAATCAAATAACAGAGCACGACAAGTCCCCTCGTGCGTAATCTCAAATATCAAATCGACAGGGCATGTCCCCTCGTGCATATATCGCAATATCACAACACGGAATGTCCCCTCGTGTGTATATA
>ML281883.1:0-45070 GCA_005239495.1 Nicotiana undulata | reverse complement strand
AATTCTGGAAATAATAAAATAAATAAACAGAAATGTAAACGCAATGGAAAGTTAATCCGAGCCCACTGAGTTCACAGTGTTTCCTTAAGGAATTTACTCCCATCCTAGTACCCAAGGTTATGGATTATTTCCTCCCAGGATAGAACGAATTTCACACTGGTGTAGTGGTACTTCAAACCCCAGTGTTTCAGCGAACTCAAAGTTCGGTAGCAAATCACACTTACTTGCTTTCTTTGAAGATGAAAGTATGCAGAAAGAAGGAGGAGAACTCAGAAATTAGTATGTAAAATCTGAGAGAATGGACTTGTATTTATAGCCAAAGTTGGGCTGAAATCTGAAGAGGTGCAACTCTTCATAATGGCTGTTTTTGCAAAAACGCCCATAAAGTAAATGCCATGACATAATTGGCTATTTACTCAATAATAAAGAGGGAAAATTGAAGGGTAGTTAATTTTCTGTTACAAAACAGAAAACTAAATTCTGGATAATAACTGAAATGGATTTAATATTAATATTTATTTTAATATTAATATTTTGTTATTAAAACAAATATTTAATAACATTTCTGTTAATATTTACTATTAACAAATAAATTTGGTCCAAAAAATAATCTCTCGATCGATCATTTGACCAAATCCAAATCCAAATCCAAATCCGAATCCGAATCCGAATCCGAAGCCGAAGCCGAAGCCGAAGCCGAAGCCGAAGCCGAGGCCGAGGCCGAGGCCGAGCCGAGCGAGCGACGACGACGACGGCGCGAGGCTTGCTTTCTTCTCAACTCTTTATTAGCTAGAAGAAGAGCAATTTCTTATATACCCATCAAAAGTCTTTTCCTCTTCCTATGTGGGACAATTAAGGAGGGAAACTCAAATATTACTCAAATATTTTATTTTCCCCTCCATTTCCCATTCACCCATTTTAAGCATTAATATATCATTAAATACTTAAAATCCCAACAGTTAATTCCCTGTGGAATTCGATTCTGGGCAAAATACTTAAATTATATTTGCAATGTCCGCTTAATCCTTTTTATAAGGCATAGTTGGGCGTGATCAAGGGCCAAAACAATGATTATGGTGTAGTAATTCTAATTCTTATAAGCTAATGTTTACTCTCATCATTTTGCTAGAATGATAAATGCGGGTTTCCCCAACTTATGACAACTACTGCATCTAATATTAAAAATAGTGAAAATACTTCAATGGTAGCATTATTGAAATCCGCAGCAAATTAAGAAGATTTTATAGCATAATTGGTAGAGTTCTAGTTCAAACTTCAAGATGCCAATATAAGCATTATCACTCCTACATTTCCAAATAAAAAGGATTCTTCTATAATTCTAAACTAGGAATGGACCTTACAAAAATCGTACTACAACCACAAAGCCTACAAGTTTAGAATTGTGACAATTCCTCAAAAGAAAGGGGCCTATTTTGCCTCAAGGTTTTTCCATCTTGGTTAAGAGTCCAATTCTTTCTTTTATGAAACATTATTGCCTCTACAGGTTAGGAAGATAGTACTAATTTTTTTAACTTACTTCCTTGTACAGCATTTATTACTATGTAGAATGGCCCACTTGCAAATTTCATGCGACTTACTGTCACGATCCGAAATCTCACTGTCGGGACTGTGATGACGTCTAACATTGAATCCGCTAGATAAGCCAATGTTCCAGTTAATATACTTATTTCCTTATTATTTGACATTTAAAGAAAAGTAACAAACAAGAACAAATATGACTAAGAGCGCGGAAGATACGAAATCTAACACCTCAGATAAGTAGTATTACAAAAATCCTTAACAAAACCCCCAAAATTGGTATAACAACTTCACGGACTGTCTAAGATTACTAAAAACAAAGGGTCTGAATAATCATATACAACTGTCTCAGAAATACAAGAAAAGACATAGAAAGGAAAGAGATAGGAGGTGACGCCAAGGCATGCGGGCGACTGCAGGACTACCTCAGTGTTGCCTGTGGACTGAAGGATACTCCTTCGATCAGTGTCCACAGGTTCCGGTACCGTAATCTGCACAACATAAAGAAGTGCAGGTGTAGCATCAGTACAACCGACCCCATGTACTGAGTAAGTGCCGAGCCTAACCTCGGCGAAGTAGTGACGAGGCTAGGACACGACCAATAATAAACACCTGTGCAATTCAATAATATATAACAGGAATAGCGGCAGGAAATAAACAGTTAAGTGTAAAACGGGGGAGAACATGCTGGGGTCAAGGGAAAAAACAATTACTGAATCACAGAACAAAGCAACAGATTAACTATCAGAAATAGCAACAGGAAGTAAACACATAGACAAACAAGTGCACGTCATCACCTTGCGTGCTTTACTCTCATCCTCACCAAAACAAGTGCACGACATCACCCTTCGTACTTTTACTCTCATACTCACCAAAGCAATAATTAAATAAAAACGGCACGACATGATCCTTCGTGCTTTTACACTCTCATCCTCACAATGCAATAAATAAATACACGACATCACCCTTCGTGCTTTACACTCTCATTCTCACAATGCAATAAATAAATACACGGCATCACCCTTCGTGCTTTACACTCTTCCTCACCCAAACAATATCAAGAACAACAATTTGGCAAGGAAAATCAACAACATAAATCATAAGTCACAACATCCCGGCAAGGGAACAATAACAGAGATATTACCATCCCGGCAAGGGACACAACTATAACCAATCTAGCTCAAGTATATAACTTAACAAAATAACCCTCAACCGAACAATTAATCAACAGTGTTCACAACAAAGTATTCCCAACAATTGAACCACCTCCAAAATGAAATCTACTCCGCAACATAGTAAATATCGAAGAAAACACATATATATCATAAAAGCTGACTCACGGACATGCTTGACGACAATGCATAGGTACTCGTCACCTCACCTATACATTGAACATGGAATAAACACGTAGCACATATGACTCAACACCTATTCCCTCAAGCTAAGGTTAGGCCAAACACTTACCTCGACCCCAAGAATCCAAATCAAGCCTCTAGCACCGCTTTTCCTTTCGAACCCGACTCCAAATCAATCGTATCTAGACATAATTGACCCAATAACATCAATAAATGCTAAACAATTCAATTCCAAGGCTTAACTATAGAATTCCCAAAAATTGACCCCGGCCTCGTTTGGTCAAAACACGAGGTTCGGACCAAAACCCGATCACCCATTCACCCACGAGCCCGAATATATAATTTGTTTTCAAATCCGATCCCAAAACGAGGTCAAATTCCCAAATAATTAAAAATCCCTAACTCCACCCAAATCCCTAATTTTCTATCTTTAATTTCATATTTTTAGGCCTAGAATCTAATGTGTGTTGATAACAATGAAAGAAAACGTGGTTAGGATTACTTACCTATGAAGCTATGGTGAATAAGTTCTTCTAGAATTGCCCAAGGAGGTGTGGAGAAGAAGAAGGTTGTGAAAAATGGTAAAATCCCGTAATGAACATTCTGTTTTGAACTTAAAATAGCTGGGTGGATTTTGGCCTATGCGATCGCGAAGAAGAGTATGCGATCGCATAGTGGACTGGTTTCTAAAGCTCCGCGATCGTGAAGGAGCATGTGCGATCACACTGAACAACTAACCTCGCCCTACGCGATCGCAGACCAAGAAGCGCGGTCGCACTGAACAACTACCCCAGCCCCCCAGCTTCCTATCCTCCTATGTGATCGCAACTATACCTATGCGATCGCATAGTGCAACAGATTCTCCCCCCACCCACACTGCTATGTGATCGCAACTATACCTATGCGATCGCATAGTGTTAAACACCAGACACCAGAAAATGCACTTTACACTAGATTTTTCTATATTTTTGCACCCCGACACCTACCCGAAACTCACCCGAGCCCTCGGGGCTCAAAACCAAATATGCACACAACCTCAAAAATATCCTACGGAATTATACGTGTAATTAAATCACCAAAATAACATCATAAACATCGAATTAAACCTCAAAATCAATGAAATACTACAAAACTTCTTAAACTTCAAATTTTGCATTTTTGATCCGATTCACTTCAAACTAAGTCCGTTTCTTACCAAACTTCACAGATAACACATATAATTCATATCGAACATGTACCGGGTTCCGAAACCAAGATACGGGCCCGATACCACATGTTATTTTATTTCATTGTCAAAAACCTTTATATTTTTCAGAAAACAATTTTCTTTAAAAATTCATTTCTCGTACTTGGGACCTCGGAATTCGATTCCGGGCATACGCCCAAGTCCCATATTTTCTTACGGACCCTATGGGACCGTCAAATCACGGGTCGGGGTCCGTTTACCAAAAATGTTTACCAAAGTCAACTTTATTCAAGTTTCAACACAAAATTATTATTTTATCAGTGTTTCGAATAATGGCTTCCCGACTGCACGCCCGGGATGCATACGCAAATCAATGTGAGATATAAGGAGGTTTTCATGACCTCAGAATACAGATTTAGCTAGAAATACACGGGATGAACTTTTGGGTAATCACACTTACAGTATATAATTTTATGTGAGCCCCTAACATTTTTTGCAAATCTATCTATATTATTATGTTAAAAGCACGAATACTCTTAATGAAATTGTTACGATCCCAAATTTTCCTCCATAGGATGTCATGACGACACCTAGTCTCTAAGACTAGGTAAGCCTAACAAACATGCGGAATAACTGAAATAATAATCTAAGAACTCAAAACATCAACAACTGTGTAAAGTAAAATCTGCAACTCAAAGTAACTACAACTCCCAAAACCCGGTGAGGTATAAGTTACAAGCTCTAGATGTAATGTCGAAAATATCTTATACATCACTTCCTATCAAAACATAAAGAAACAAGAAAAAGACGGGATAGAAGGGGACTCCGAGACCTGTGGACGCGGGCAGGTGTACCTTGAAATCTCCAAGTAGTAGCACAAGATTCTAATATCGAGGTTGATAGGATATGCCGGGATCTGCACAAAAACATGTGCAGAAGCGTAGTACGAGTACACCACAACGGTACCCAGTAAGTGCCAAGCCTAACCTCGATAGAATAGTGACAATGTCAGGTCAGGGCCCTACTAGAAATAATAAGAAACAAGGATGAAGATTTAATGATATAATATAATAACAGGGAAGTGAAACAATAAGAATTTACGAAAGTAACAACAAGGAATCAAAGAAGACAAATACAACATGAAAGGAGGCAAGAATCTTACAAGTTAAGGAACAACAACAACAAACAATACAACACCCATGAGTTTGTTTTGAAGATTATTTTCCCGAAATAGCATCCCGTGTTTTAGCCCACCTTATCACACTGCATGACTTCTAGAAGTTTTTCTACTAGCCATGCGTATCAAGCCCACCTTGTCTCACCGCATGCATTTTAACACCCAAGCCTTGTACCACCGCATACGTATCAATAATCACAATGGCACGACAAAAACCTCGTGCAACAATAACAACGTCACGATAGAAATATCGTGCAACAATAACAACCGTACGAAAGAAACCTCGTGCAGCAATAACAACAGTCACCTCAACCATAACAACGAAAACCAAACATAACAACTGAAATAATGATATTTCAAGCATTGCAATTTCAAGTAAGGACTTCCACAATTAAATAATGAATACGGAATCAATAAAGCAAATAATTCAACTAAGCATGTAATGCAAGTTTCAAATAAGATATGAGACAAGTAGTCATGTGAAATTAGGCTAAATATGATAACTATAACGTGTGAAGTACTCAATTAACACATGAAAAGGAAACTACGTAGCAAAAACCGGAATATCAACATTTGGCCCGTGTACGCACTCGTCACCTCGTGTACATGGCCTTCACATATCACAAATTATCACCATAATACCAAGTCCTAAGGGAAATTTCCCCCACACAAGGTTAGACAAGTCGCTTACCTCAAACCACGCTCAATCAATAAGAAGGCCTTTCCCTCGATTTTCCGACTCCGAACGGCTCAAATCTAGCCAAAAGCACATACTAGAAATATAACTATATGAAACTAATCTAAATAATGAAATTATGATTTTGGCAAAGAATTGAAAAATCGCCCCAAAACGTCAACCCGAGCCCACGTATCGGAACTCAACAAAAGTCACAAAATCCAAAAGCCCATTCAACCACGAGTCCAACCATACCAAATTTATCAAAATCCGACACCAAATCGTCACTCAAATCCCCAATTTAAACTCTTCAAATCCCTAACCTCAAACTCCAAAATTACACCTCAAAACCATACACTCTAGGTGGGAAAATCAATGGGAAAACATAATTATGGAGTAAAAATAACCACAAGTGACTTACCTCAAGAATCCTTTCAAAATACCTCTAAAAAATTTCCAAATCCCGAGCTTGAAATGTCCAAAATGAAGGAAATCACGAATCCCTCGAACATAATAGTCTAGCAAGCACTTTCGCACCGACGACACATTTAGTCGCACCTGCGGTCTCGTAGGTGCACCTGCGGTCTCGTAGGTGCACCTGCGAGAAATCTTTTTCTTATGAGGGTTGACCAAGGATTCATTGCCTCCGCTTCTGCGACCACACATGCGCAAGTGTGAGTCCGCACCTGCGAAAATCCTTCCACATCTGTGCTCCTCAGTAATCTAATCAAATCCCGCTTTTTCCCTTCACTCTCCGCATCTGCGGTCACGCAAGTGCGACAATTTCCGTGCACCTGTGTACACTACATGCTCAACTCCATGCCGCATCTGCGTTTCCCATGCTCGCACCTGCGATCATAACTCCACATGTGCGATTGCACCAGAACTGGTGAGCTTCATCAGTCTCTCAACTTCCAAACTCGATCTGTTAACCACCCTAACTCCACTCGAGGCCCCCGGGACCTCAATCAAATAAACCAACAAGTTCTAAAATACGATACGAACTTAGTCGATCCTTCAAATCACATCAAACAACGCTAAAACCACGAATTGTGCATCGATTCAAGCCAAAAGAACTTTTGAACTTCTAACTCCTACTTTCGAAGCCAAAACCTATCAAATCACGGCTGATTGACCTCAAATTTTACACACACGTCACAAATGACACCACAAAGCTACTTCATCTTTCGATATCGAGTCCGACCCCATTATCAAAAAGTCCACCCCCGGTCAAACCTTTTCAAAATCTTCCAACTTTCCAACTTTCGCCAATTAACACCGAGATGACCTACAGATCTCCAAATCAATATCCGGACATAGTCCTAAGACTCAAGTCACTATACGGAGCTATTGGAACCTTCAAACTCCATTCCGAAGTCATCTTCGCACAAATCAAGCTACGGTAAACTCCTACGACTTAAACTTCCAGTTTAGGGACCATGTGTTACATTTCACTTAGAAACTCACCCGAACCCGACACCAAGCTCCCCGACAAGGCACATAACCACGAAATGAAGTAGAGGGAGAAATAAATAGAGTATCAGGGCTAATACTCTCAAAACGACTGGCCGGGTCGTTACAGAAATGTCGTTCGCCTTTTTTATCCTTTTAAAATTAAGTTCACACATGATAAAATAATCATTTTACTATTTTTCTTTATATTTAAGGATACCTATTTAAATATTTCCTACTATTTAGGAATGATCATTTAATTAATTCCCTACTATATAGGGATTGTCATTTAATTACTCCTTTAATATTTATAATATTGATCATCAATTCTTTTGGTTCTAGAATTCCAAGCACACATAGTAGGAAAGATCATCGTTCACTATAATATAGGAAAGTTTCCGTCCAATTCCATTAATATTTAGGAGTATTATTAAAATTTTCCTTTTAGATTTAGGTTGATGTTTTTTAGTTAATACAATTTTGTCTAATTCGCACACAATGGGAAGGTTTCGGTTTTTTTAGTTAATAATTTTTTTTCTAATTCACATATACTAGGAGACTTTTGATACTTTCAGCTTATAGTCAAATTTAGAAGTACTAAAATTTTCACACTTGGAAAGTTTTATTCGTAAGCAAAATTCTAACTAATTCACACACATATACTAGAAAAGTTTTGGTATAAATGTTTGACACTTTTTTTATAAAATATATAGTTCTCGGACATGTGCATTGCACATGTATCCTCTGCTAAATACAATAAAATATTTCAAAATACTATAATAAGTGTTTACTGAATTGCACAGAAATTGAAGAGGAAAATCGCAAGCTCAATGTTTTGAATAATGAGCCTATTCAACCGATATATTATCATTGCAAGACACAATCATAGTAAAAATTGCTAGCAAGTGAATTTCAAAATTGACATTCGAGGGAATTCAACCATGCAATTTTTAAAATATTTCAAAATTGACATTCGAGGGAATTCAACCATGCAATTTTTAAAATATTTCAGTAACCAGTGACAGTAATTCCTTTTCAATATGTTAACAAATAATTTAGAAGTCATCTATGACTACATATATTTCACGTCTTAAAGTTTTAACCTTTTTAAAGAAACTGTAGCCTCTAACGTTTTACTATTACATTTATATCAAGAAGCTGTTATCAGATGAGGTAGTATTGGCCCAAGCGAAGTTTTTTTAATGATTGACAAAGGAACTCAAGTATGAACTAGGTCCATACACAGTGTACACAGACACGGGCAGAATTCGGGCACAAGGCATGCACGTGAAGGAGATAAGCTTAAGTGGTTATATATGATATCTCCTAAACGAAAAAGTTGCATAATTTATAAGGAGAAGGATTCCTTGCTCGAGAGAACTCTATCCTAGATAAGGGAGGAGTTAGAAGTTGAAGATAACTAGAACTCTTCCACCATGGAAGAGTATAACATTAAAACTCTAGTTATTTTCTATTCTACTAACTCTAGAAATTGCAGGATATTCCTATTTTACAGGCACGCACACATGCTGAAGTTAAACGTGATTTGAGAGCAAAATAGCAAGGCATTTTGCAAATAATTCTTGTGTGATTCAAGTGTGCTAATCTGAAGCTACAAGAACCAGTTCCAAGTGTCTTTCTTTTACTCTAGTTTCATTGTAATAGGTGTTTCAAATTGTACCTTTCAGCTCTATCAAGAAGCAATTGTACTAGGTACTCTGAGTGTTGTATTCAAGTTAGAGTTAACTTGAAGTTGTCGCAATAGCTAGAGACTGTTTGACACAAAGGGATTAGAGGTAATTCTTAGGTTTACAAAGAGTTTCATAAATGATGTTTTGGCTCAGTGATCTAGTGAAGTATTGGGGAAAATTCTACTAAGTAGTAGGTCGTGATTTTTTCACCTTTTGAGACAGGTGTTTTTCACGTAAAATACTTGTAGTCTTTACTTTCCGCATTTACTATTCTGCAACAATAGTATAAGGAACACACTGAAGAACCATGTCCTTTTATAATCTGTACACACGAAAAATTAGACACCACACAAATCACCCCTCTCTTGTGTGGTATTGAAGTACAAAACATCAGGTACTGTTTTGTAAAAACTGTATAGAAACTCAATCAATGTGTGCCTTCCCTGGGATTGCTAGTATAGAAACTCAATCAATGCGTTTGATTCAAACTTATAAGTGCTTTCATTTGGATTCAACAAAAAATAATTAGTTATATAGCATAAATCATGTGTTTGATATTGGAAGTTTGATATTATAGTACTTCGTGAAAATATGTGATGACTCGATAGGTCATCTAGAGTTTTAAGCTTTAGTTCTGTATTTTGAAACCTTAAATATCTCATTTTAGCCTTTCTCGATTTGCGTGTGCATTCTGAGTATTTTTTCGAAAAACTTTTATGTTAAAAATTGATAAAATATGAAATTTTTGCCTTAAAAATCCATTTGAGTTGACTTCGGTCAAGGTTTTGAGCATACAGACCCGGATCTATATTTTGACGGTTCTGGTGGGTCCGTATTGTGATTTGGGCGTATGCCCTGAATCAAATTTGGAGGTCCCTAGCTCGAGTTTTCGTATTTTGTAAATAAATTGAAGTTTGAAGGCTTAATGGAATCTAAAAGTTTGACCAATATTTGACTTTATTGATATTGGGTTCATTTTTTGGTTTTGGAACCCGGTATAGGTCCTTACTATATTTATGACTTGTTTATCAAATTTGGTGAGAAACGGAGTTGGTTTGACGCGATTCGGACGTTCGGTTGTTTAAATAGAAGTTCTAAAAGTTTCTTGAAAACTTCATTTGATTTTGGTGTTCGATTCATAGTTCTAGGTCTTATTTTCGCGATTTGATCGCATGAGAAAGTTCGTGTGATATTTTTGGACTTGTGTGCATGTTTAGTTTGGAGCCCCGTGGACCCGGGTGAGTTTCGAATAAGCTACTGAGTGAGTTTGGACTACGGAAGATAGCTGTGTGTTTCAGTTCTGGTACATGCCTCTGATCTCGCAATTGCGAGGTAAGATTTCGCAATTGCGACGAACCCACGTTCCTGTCTTGATCGCAATTGCGAAGAAAATATGGTCGCAATTGCAAAGAAAATTTTCGCAATTGCGAAGATGGCCGACACAGCACTGGATCGCATTTGCGATCAATGGGTCGCATTTGTAGGATGCCCACTGCTTGCAATTGCGAACAAATCATCGCAATTGTGATGATAGCAGAAAATGCTGGCACTTCGTATTTGTGAAGAAAAGCTCGCATTTGCGGGATCGCAAGGTCATTGCGACATCTACAACTGGTCAAATTTGAGTTAGACGGGATTTTCTCTCATTCTTCTAATTTTCAAACCTAGAGAACCCTAAAGGCGATTTTCCCAAGATCCTTTCTTCCCCAGTTCATTGGTAAGTGATTCTAACCTATTTTCTTTCAATCTTCCATTACATTTCATATGATTTCAACCTAAACTTTAGGATTTTCATAGTGGAAATTGGGGGCTAGAGTAGAATTAGGGATTTTTGTAAAATTGGAATTTAGACCTCAAATTCAGGTCGGATTTCGAAATAAATTACATAACCAGGCTTGGGGGTGAATGGGTAATCGGGTTTTGGTCCGAATTTCGAGTTTGGACCAAGGGGCCTTGGAATTGACCTTTTCAATAATGACTTAAATTGAACCGTTTTCATTTGTGGGTAGTTCCTAAGGTTTATTTTGATTCGTTTGGATTGTAATTTGCTAGATTTGGTTTGTTCTAAGGCTTGTTCGGATGACAAAGCCGTGGTTGAGCTTTGAGTTGGTCTTTGAAGCGAGGTAAGTGTCGTGGTGAGCCTTGACTTGAGGGATTAAGACTTGTTGTCTATTTGCTACTTGTCTAATTGTTAGGTACAACGTATATGTGAGGTGATGAGTACTTATTCGTTATTTTTGGGTCAAAGCATGGGGGTGAGACTTGTGTAGTGGCAACTAAACCTAAAGCCACAAAAGCACTGGCCTTAGGTCCCCAAAAAGTTAAAGGCCCCAAATTTACTCAAATTATATATAGTATAAATGATTATGTATTTGTTACTGGTGAAAACTGAATTATTTTTAATCATTTGTTGTTTATTTTTAACCAATCGTTATTTCTCGATTTTTAAAGTTTATACTATCTTTTAAAAATATGATTTATGCAATTATAGTTGAAAGTTGTAGACTATTAAATTTGGAGTTATATCCTATGTTTTTTTATTACCTCATCCATGGTGGGTGGGCTCGACTTCTTAATTTGTCTAACTCACTTCAACTTGAATCAATTTTTTATAACTATGATTTTGTAGAATCTTCTTCTATTCTTTAATCACTTTTTAAACAATTTTCAATCTCAAGTTAATAAAATTATCAAAGGATTAGATATGAAAAATCATTTCTTAACCTTGAATGTTTTTAAGGCCCCGTTTTAAATTTTGGCTTTATGCCACATGTAGTGTTTAGCCGCCTCTGGACTTGTTTCTTGTAATTTTTTACTTTTTTTGACATGATATCCATGCTTAGACTAGTTAATTACTAAATTTATCGTTCTTTTCGCATTTAAGAGCTATATGATATAATTGAGTATTGTTTCCGCAATTGAGGTTGGTATTGTGGAATCATTGTAGATGTAAGGCTTATTCTTGTTTATTCTATCTTCCTTTTGTTATATGTTCATTGTTACATGGTAAGGGAGAGTGTTAATGCACGAAGGTTGATACCGTGCCATATGAGAGTGTTAATGCACGAAGGTTGATACCGTGCCATATGAGAGTCTTAATGCACGAAGGGTGATGTCGTGACATTTGTAAGTGTTAATGCACGAAGGGTGATGCCATGCCGTATCTATTGATTTATGATGAAAGTGAGAGTAAAAGCACGAAGGGTGATGTCGTTCCGTTATTATTGTTTCATAGTGAGGTTGAGAGTAAAAGCACGAAGGGTGATGCCTTGTATTTTGTTCATTATGTTTATTTGTTTTGCTGGTTACAGGCTTATTGACTGTTTCTTGTTATCATTCCCTGCAGTATTTATCGTATCTTGTACCCCTTTCGCATGTCTCTCCCAAAAACACTTGTCTAGATTTTATTTGTTGTTATGTTGTACGTATATTGTTATCTGTACAGGTTTATTTACGTGGGTGTCTTGTCATAGCCTCGTCACAACCTCGTCGAGGTTAGGCTTGACACTTACGGAGTACATTGGGTCGGTTGTACTCATACTACACTCTGCATTTTTTGTGTAGATATTGGTACTGGTCCCACCTGTCGGTGAGACGTATCAGCTCGGATTGGCATTCAGAGACTCGAGGTAGATTTGCTGGCGGCCACAGACCTTGAAGTCCCCTTCCATTTTCCCTATTTACTGTTCTTTTCGTTCAAGACAATTGTATTTATTTCAACCTTGTTTGTAGAGACTCTAGAAGCTCGTGAGTTGTGACTCTAGATCCAGGTTGTACTTAGATATTATTGTTTTTAATGTTATTCCGCACTCAGTTTTGGTTTCATTTCGGCTTAATTGAATTTACTTATTGAAATTGATTAAAATTATCTTAAACATCCTCTAACGTTTCGCTTGCCTAGCAAGTGTATGTTAGCGCCATCAAGGTCCTGAAGGTGGAAATTTTGGGTCGTGACAAGTTGGTATCAGAGCACTAGGTTGACTAAGTCTCACAAGTCACGAGCAGGTAGTAGAGTCTGGAGGATCGGTACGGAGACGTCTGTACTTATCTTCCAAAGGCTATGAAGTTTAGGAACAAATTTCACTTCTATTTTTCTTCGTCGTGTGATTTTATTCTATCATTGCTAATTGAACCCTTCTATTATTATCCTCCTACAGATGGCAATAACACGTGCTACGTCTTCAGCTAGACAGTAGCCGGAGCCCCCGGTGGCACTCCTATGAGGGGCAGAGGTCGAGCCGAGGTCGCGCTAGAGGCCGGGGCAGAGGCATATTTCAGTCTAGAGCTCCAACAGCAGCACCAGTAGTGGAGCCTCAGGTGGATTTTGATGAGAAGGTTCTAGCTCAGATTGTACCTGTTGGACCAGTTCAAGTTTTCGAGGGGTTCATTGCCACCCTTATGCTTCAGGACGCTCTAGTCCGTTTGGTGCGCCTTATAGAGAGCGTGGTCCAGGCCGGTACATTTATTATGGCACCATCCGTCTCCCAAGCGGGGGGGGGGGGGGGGGGGGGGGGGGGGGGGGGGGGGGGAGGGGGAGGATCACAAACTCCCGCTACTTACACTCTGGAGCAGATGGCTCCCCAGTATCAGACACTAGCAGCCCCGCTAGTTGGGGTAAATTAGTTGGTTGTTGCGGCACAGGCCGGTGATAGGCCTAGCATGTCTTTTGAGGGCTTATTAAGATTGAACAAGTTCACCAAGCTCTTCCCAATTCACTTCAGTGGTGCACCTTCTGAGTACCCACAAGATTATCTTGACTACTTCCATGAGGTGTTGCGGAACATGGGGATAGTTAAAACCAATGGGGTCGATTTTGCTCTATTTCAGATGAAGGGGTTTCGCCAAGAGGTGGTGGAGGGATTTCATGTTGACCAAACCAGCTGGGTCGCCTACTCTTACTTAAGACCATTTCTATCAGTTGTTCCTAAATAAGTTCATCCCTATCACATTGAGAGTTACTATGACTGTTACTTAGTACGAGACCCGTTTTGTTCGAGTGTCTCCAGCAGGGCACTATGACTATTACTTAGTACGAGACCCGTTTTGTGGATATATCCCGTCATGCCCTTATTTTGCTTCCTACTGAGAGGGCGAGGGTGAGGAGGTTTATAGATTGACTCGCTCACCCTATCAGGCTTTAGATGGTCAAGGAGATTTGGGGTGAGATATCTTTTCGGGCGGCTGCCAGTGTCGCTAGGCGGATCGAGGTGGTTCTTGCACAAGAGAGAGGGCAGGGGTCTGATAAGAGGCCTTGTCATTCTGGTGGATTCAGTGGCGCTTCGTCTGGAGGCAGGGGTACTTTTGGTAGAGGCCATCCTCCCAGGCTGTATCGTTCAGTACTCCAGGCATCTCATAGTTCTTCAGGTGGTCGCGGCTCTCATACGTCTCATCTCGATCAGCTATCCCACAGTGCACCACCAGCTCCTATTAGTGCACCTCTGCTCCAGAGTTTTTAGGTGTGATGACCCGAAAGGTCATCTCTTATTTTTAAAGTCAAAAATGTGTTCCAAGGCCTTGAAAACCTCCTTTTGTCTCACCTTGTTTTGCGTGCACAGTCCGGACGTATATCCAGAAAGTTTTTATATGAAAAACCGAGAAACATACTAATTTTGCCTTCAAAATTGAATTTAAGTTGACTTCGGTCAATGTTTTGGGTAAACGGACCCCAGACCCGTAAATTGACGGTCCTATAGGGTCCATAGGAAAATATGGGACTTGGGCGTATGCCCGGAATTGAATTCCGAGGTCCTAAGCCCGAGAAATAAAATTTTGAAAGAAATTGTTTGATAGAGATTATATGAATTTTTGGAAATTTGGCTATATTTGAAATTGATGGTATCTGGCCCGTATTCTGGTTCCAGAGCCCTATATATGTTTAACATAGTATTTGAGTGGTGCCTGTAAAATTTGGTAAGAAACGAAGGTCATATGACGTGATTCGGACCCGTAGTTGTAAAATTTGAAACTTTGAAAGTTCTTGAATTTTTTTTTGATTTTGATGCTAAATTCATTGTTTAAGAGGTTATTACAGCAATTTGATCGCACGAGTAAGTCCGTAGGATGTTTTTGGAGTTGTGTGCATGTTTGGTTTGGATCCCCAAGGGCTCGGGTGAGTTTCGGATAGGTATCAGGGTATTTGGACTTACAAATCTGGTGTGAGATTGTTGTATCTGGTGTGGGTGTTTTTATGCTATGCGAACGCGTGGTAACCCACGCGAACGCGAAGAGTAAACAGGGAAGGGGTAAGGGTTTATTCTATGCGCACACAGAGTACTGGGGGGGGGGGCTGGATCTACGCGAATGCGTCTGGTCATACGCGAGCGCAGATGCTTAGGTTGGGAACTGAGGGATAGGGGATCGAAACTCTATGCGAACGCGAAGTTCAGGGGGGAGTACACCTTCGCGAACACATAGAGTGTCTCACGAACGCGAAGGACAATAGGGCCAATGCTTCGCGAACGCGACATACCACTTGCGAACGCGAAGAAGGTCTGTCCAGTGTTTTAAAATTGTAGCAAAAATTGGAAAAGACCATATTTTCATATCTCCTTCCATAGAATCCGAAACTTGGGCGATTTTTGAAGAGGGATTTCATCACCAAATCATAGGTTCGTGTTCTTTAACTCATTGCCTTCATTTTCCACTAACACCCATTAGATTTCTAGGCCTAAATCTTGTTCTTTAAGGGTAGAAATTAGGGATTTTTCAAATTTGGGAATTTTGACCTCGATTTGGGGTCGGATTCCGAAACTAGTTACATATTCGGGCTCGTGGGTGAATGGGTGATCGGGGTTTGATCCGAACCTCATGTTTTGACCAAGCAGGCCCGAGGTCGATTTTTGACCTTTTGGGAAGAATGATAGAAAACCTATAATTAAGCGTTGGGGTTGAATTATTTAGCATTTATTGATATTGTCAAGTTAATTATGTCTAGATACAATTGAATTGGAGGCGATTTCTAAAGGGAAAGCGGTAATTGAGGCTTGAGTTTGGCCTTGGAACTCGAGGTAAGTTTTTGGTCTAATCTTAGCTTGAGGAAATAGGTGTTGTGTCCTATTTTCTACGTGTTAGTATTATTTCAACGTATAGGTGTGGTGGCAAGTATCTATACGTTGGTGTCAACCATGCCCGTGAGTCGTATAATGTGATTTTCCATTGAGCACTACTTGAGTTTAATTTGATAAGTATCCATGTTGATTGTATTTCCTTGGTATAGCCTATTGTTGCGTATTGGTTCAAGTTGAGAATTATTACGTGAAGTCAAGTAACTAAGTGAGATTGGTTATAGCTGTTTCCCTTGCCGGGATGATATTAATTCTACTGTTGGCTCCCTTGCCGGGACGTTATGGTTTTATTATTGTTTATACTGTTGAATTACTTGTCGGATTGCTGTCATTTCATTTATTTGGGTGAGGAAGTGTGTAGAAGCACGAAGGGTGATGCCGTGCATGACATTGTGAGTGAGTGTTAAAGCACGAAGGATGATGTCGTGCCTATATTGTGAGAGTTAATGCACGAAGGGTGATGTCGTGCCATATTATGAAATTTAAAGCACGAAGGGTGATGTCGTGCCATGATTATGAGAGAGTAAAAGCACGAAGGGTGATGCCGTGTCGTTTCTTTTGATTTTATGGTGAGACCGAGAGTAAAAGATCAACAGGTGATGCCATGCATTGTTTATTTGTTATTATCCTTATTGTTTTAAATCTGATATTTACTTTGTTGCTTTATTCGTTATTGTTATAACTTGATATTTCCTCCCCTCACCATGTTCCCCTTTTCCCCATATTTATTTGTTTAATTCTGGTTATTATTATTGTCTTCGTATATGATTAAACTGCACAGGTTTAAATGGTTGTTGTGTCCTAGCCCCATCACCACTTCGCCGAGGTTAGGCTCGACACTTACTCAGTACATGGGGTCGGTTGTATTGATGCTACACTCTACATTTTTGTGCAGATCCCGGTACTGGACCCTTCGGACCCTAGATCGAGGTTGCTGCCTTCTGTCCAGTAGAGTCCCCGAGGTAGTCTTGCAGGCGTCTGCATGCCTTGGCATCCCCTCTTATCCTATTTCTGTTATGTTCTTACTTACTTCTGAGACAGATGTATATTTATTTTTGTTCAAACCACTATTTGTAGTATTCGTAGACAGTCCATGAAATTGTGACACTTTTTATGGGAGTACTTTGGCTTTGAATTTCATATTAGTATTTAATCAGACCGTTAAATTCTGTTATTCCGCATCTTTAGTTTCCGTTGATTTTATTATTATATATAGTAAATTGTTAAGAATAAAGGAACAAGATAAAATAACCGGTAACGTTGGCTTGCCTAGCGGGTTCAGTGTTAGGCAACATCACGGTCCCGGCGGCGGAAAATTTGGGTCGTGACATTGGGGTGGTTACTCAGGTCGACATGGTCAGTTTCAGGGTCAGGCGTCACAACAACCGAGGTCCTATTATACTTGTGGTGACCCGAGGCACGTTTCTAGATTTTACCCTCGGGCACCGGGCATCTCACATTAGTAGGGTTCTCGTGCCATGGTTTCGGCATCGATTTCTTCACCGCCTGCTCAACCAGCTAGAGGCAGGGGTCAGGCAGCCAGAGGTGTAATTCAGGCCATTAGAAGTGGGGTCCAGCCAATTAGAGGTCATCCTAGGGACGTGGTTCAGAGTGGTGGGGCCCAACCCCGATGTTATGCTTTCCAAGCCAGGCCTAAGGCTGAGTCATTTGACGTTGTTATCACATGTGTTGTTTCAGTTTGCCATAGGGATACTTCCGTTCTATTTTATCTGAGCTCTACTTATTCTTGTGTGTCATCCTATTTTGCTTCATATCTGGTTGTTCCTCGTGATTCACTAAATGATCCTGTGTATGTAGGTTCCTTCCATGGATTCAGTACCAATCGTTCGTGAGTTTCCAGAGGTGTTTCATACAGATCTGTCGCGGTTGCCACCCGATAGAGACATTGAATTCTGTATTAATTTGGCTCCGGGCACTCAACCTATTTCTATTAATTCATACCATATGGCCCCGCCAGAGTTGAAAGAATTGAAGGAGCATTTGCAAGATTTGCTTGATAAGGGCTTCATTAGACCTAGTGTCTCGCCCTGGGGTGCGCTATGTTGTTTGTGAAGAAGAAAGATGGATCGATGAGGATGTGCATAGATTATTGACAGTTGAACAAATTCACCATCAAGAACAAGTATCCCTTGCCGAGGATTGATGAATTATTTGATCGGCTTCAGGGTGCCAAGGTGTTTTCGAAGATTGATGAGGATTAGGGCATCTGATTTCCCTAAGACAACTTTTCAGACTTGGTAAAGGCATTATGATTTTCTAGTAATGTGATTTGGGTTGATAAATGCCCCAACAACATTTATCGATTTGATAAATTCCCCAACAACATTTATTGATAACATCTTGATCTACTCCCACAGTAGAGAGGAGCACGAGCAACATCTTCGGATTGTACTTCAGACTCTGAGGGATAGCCAGTTATATGCCATATTTTCAAAGTGCGAGTTTTGGTTGGAGGAGGTTGCTTTCTTGGGGCATATAGTATCGGTAGAGGGAATTCATGTGGATCCTAAGAAGATTGAGGCAGTTCATTACTGGCCTAGACTCACTTCAGCCACAGAGATCCGGAGTTTCTAGGGTTTGTCGGGTTATTACCGTCGGTTTATGGAGGGGTTCTCATTTATAACAGCCCCATTGACCAAAATGACCCAGAAGGGTGCCCCGTTGAGATGGTCGGGCGAGTGTGAGACGAGCTTTTAGAAGCTCAAGACTGCTTTGACTACAACGCCAATGTTGGTGTTTCCCACAAGTTCAGGATCTTATATGGTGTATTGTGTTGCATCTCGTGTTGGGCTTGGAGTAGTACTCATGTAGGATAGTAGAGTGATTGCATATGCGTTGCAGCAGTTGAAGGTTCATGAGAAGAATTATTCTGTTCATGATCTAGAGCTGGCAACCATTTTTCATGCACTGAAGATTTGGAGGCATTATCTCTATGGTGTGTCGTGCGAGGATTTCACGGATCATCGGAGTCTTCAGTATTTATTCAAACAAAAAGATCTCAATTTGAGGCAAAGAAGGTGGTTGGATCTATTGAAAGACTATGATGTCACCATCTTGTATCATCCCAATAAAGCCAATGTGGTGGCCGATGCCTTGAGTAGAAAGGCAGCGAGTATGGACAACCTTGCATGCACTCCAGCCGGTGAGAGACCGCTTGCATCAGATGTTCAGGCTTTGGCCAATCAGCTCGTGAGGTTGGATGTTTCAGATCCCAGTCGTGTTCTAGCTTGTACAATCACTTGGTCTTCTTTGTTTGAGCGCATCAGGGAGCGACAGTATGATGACCCTCATTTGCTTGTCCATAGGGACACAGTGCGGCACGGTGGTTCCAAGCATGTTACTGTGGGAGATGATTAAGTATTGAGGATGTAGGGTCGTATTTGTGTGCACAATGTTCCCAATATTATATTCATCCGGGTGCCATGAAAATGTATCTGGACTTGCAGCAACATTATTGGTAGAGAAGGATGAAGAAGGATATTGTTTCTTCTGTAGCTCGGTGTCTAAATTGTCAGCAAGTAAAGTGTGAGCATCAGAGACTTGGTGGTTTCCTTTAGAAGTTTGAGATTCTTGAGTGGAAGTCGGAGCGTATCACTATGGATTTTGTTGTTGGACTCCCACGGACTTACAGAAAGTTCGACGCGGTTTCGGTTATTGTGGACAGGCTGACCAAGTCAGTGCATTTCATTCCTGTGGCAGTTACCTATTCTTTGGAGCGGTGGCTGAGATCTACATCTACGACATCATCCGTCTTGACGGTGTGCCGTGTCTATCATTTTTGATCGAAGTACGCAGTTCAACTTGCACTTTTGGAGAGTAGTACAATGTAAGTTGGGCACACAGGTTGAGTTGAGCACAACATTTTATCCTCAAACGCACGGACAGTTCGAGCGCACTATTCAGATATTGGAGGATATGCTCTGCGTTTGTGTTATATATTTCGGGGATTCGTGGGATCAGTTCTTTCCACTTGCGGAGTTTGCCTACAATAACGACTATCAGTCGGGCATTCATATGCCCCCCTATGAGGCATTATACGGGAGGCGATGTCGTTCGCCAGTTGGGTGGTTCGAGCCTGGGGAGGCTCGTTTGTTAGGTACATATTTGGTACATGATGCCTTGGATAAGGTCAAGCCTATTCAGGATCGATTTTGCACAACTCAGTCTAGACAGAAGAGTTATGCCAACCGTAGAGTTCGTGATGTTTCATTCATGGTCAGAGAGAGGGTATTTCTTCGAGTTTCACCCATGAAAGGTGTGATGAGGTTCGTAAAGAAGAGCAAGTTGAGCCCTAGGTACGTCAGACCCTTTGATATTCTATAGAGAGTAGGTGAGGTGGCTTACAGGCTTGCATTGCCACCTAGTTTATCAGCAGTCTATCCAGTGTTCCTTGTGCTTATGCTATGGAAGTATCACAGTGATCCGTCCCATATGTTAGACTTAAGCTCGGTCCAATTGGACAAGGATTTGACTTATGAGGAGGAATTGGTGGCTATTCTAGCCCAGCAGGTTCGACAGTTGAGGTATAATAGATTTCCTTCAGTTCGAGTGCAGTGAAGAGGTCAGCTCGTCGAGGCAGCTACTTGGGAGTCCGAGTCAAACATATAGAGTAGATATCCACACCTTTTCACCAGTACAGGTACTTTTCTATGTCCGTTCGAGGACGAACAGTTGTTTTAGAGCAGAGAATGTGATGACCCGATAAGTCATCTAGAGTTTTAAACGTTTATTATGTGTTTTGAAACCTCAAATATCTCATTTTGGCCTTCCTCGATTTGCATGCACAGTCTGGATATTTTTCTGAAAAGCTTTTATGTTAAAATTTTATAGAATATGAAATTTTTGCCTTAAAATCCATTTAATTTGACTTCGGTCAACGTTTGGAGCAAACGGACCTCGATTTGTGTTTTGACGTTACCGATGGGTCCGTATCGTGATTTGTGACTTGGGCGTATGCCCGAATTCGAATTCAGAGGTCCCTAGCTTGAGTTTTCGTATTTTGTTGAAACATTGAAGTTTTAAGGCTTAATGAATTAAAAAGTTTGACCGATGTTTGATTTTATCCATATTTTGGTACTTGAACCCATAATAGGTCCATTACTATATTTATGACTTCTCTATTAAATTTGGTGATTCGGACATGATTCGGACGCCCGGTTGTTAAATAGAAGTTCTAAAAGTTTCTTGAAAACTTCATTTGATTTTGGTGTCCGATTTATAGTTCTAGGTGTTCTTTTGGCGATTTAATCACGTGAGAAAGTTCGTTTGATGACCTGATAGGTCATCTTATGTTTTAGAACTTAATTCTATGCTTTGAAGCCTTAAATACCTCATTTTAGCCTTCCTCGATTTGCGTACACAGTCTAGACATTTTTTCGAAAAGCTTTTATTCAAAAAACTGAGAAAATATGAAATTTTTGCCTTAAAATCCATTTGAGTTGACTTCGATCAACGTTTTGAGCAAACATATCCCGATTCATGTTTTCACGATCTCGATGGGTCTGTATCGTGATTTCGGACTTTGTTATCGCACTTTGTTGAAATTCAGAAGTCTCTAGCCCGAGATCGAACTTTGTTGAAATTTGAAAGTTAAAGGCTTAATGACTTTGAAATGTTTGACTTTTTGGATATCAGGTCTGTATTTTGGTTCCGAAACTCGGAATAGGTCCAATACTATATTTATGACTTGTTTGTCAAATTTGGTAAGAAATGGAGTTGGTTTGACGTGATTCAGACGTCCGGTTGTGAAATTAGAAGTTCACAAGTTTTCTTGAAAATTTTCTTTGATTTGATGTTAAATTTGTAGTTCTAGTTGTTATATTGGCGATTAGATCGCGTGAGCAAGTTCATATGATGTTTTTAGACTTGTGTGCATAATTGGTTTAGATCCCTGAGGGCTCGGGTGAGTTTCGGATAGGCTACATAGTGGTTTGGACTTAGAAAAACTCAGGTGGCATTTTAGTTTTGTGCAGCCCTCTGATCTCGCATTTGCGAGGTCATGCCTCGCAATTGCGATATGGAATAAAACCTGTCAGCTTCGCACTTGCGAAGAGACCCAGTTGCGCCATTGCGACCAGGTCATCGCATTTGCGATGGGGACTGGGGGGGGGGGAGGGGGAGCTACTTCGCATTTGCGATCGATGGGCCGCATTTTGTGATCCAGCCAGTTCGCATTTGCGAATAATTCATCGCATTCGCGATGCAAGCAGAGATGTGAAGATCTTCGTATTTGCGATTGATTCCTCACATTTGTCGGGTTTGCAAATCGCAAATGCGACATGTGCAACTTATCAAAATTGGACCTAGACGGGATTTTTGTTCATTCTCTCAAATTTTCAAACGTAGAAACCCTAGAGGCGAGTTTTCAAAGAACTCTTTTTCCCCAAGTCATTGGTAAGTGATTCTAAACTAGTTTCTTTCACCTTTTCACAACATTTCCTAAGATTTCAACCTAAAATCTAGTATTTTCGTGGTTGAAATTGGGGGTTTTGGGTAGAATTAGGGATTTTTTGTGAAATGGGTATTTAGATCTCGAATTGAGGTCGGATTCCAAAACAAATTACATAACCAGGCTCGGGGATGAATGGGTAATCGGGTTTCGGTATGAACTTCTGGATTGGACCAAGCGGGCCCAGGGGTTGAGTTTTGTTGAATTTTTCGATAATGACCTAAATTGAATCCATTGCAATCGTGGGTAATCCCTAAGGATTAATTTGAATCATTTAGTTGGTAATTTGCTAGATCTATTGGTTTAGAGGCTTGTTTGAAAGGCAAAGCTGTGATTGATCTTTGAGTGGACCTTTTGGAGCGAGGTAAGTGTCGTGGTTAACCTTGACTTGAGGGATATGACTTGTTGTCTACTTGCTACCTGTTTAGATGTTGGGTACAACATATATGTGAGGTGACGAGTACTTATGCGTTGTTGTCAGGTTAAAGCATGCGGGTGAGACTTGTTCCTTGTAGTTTATTGCTTACTTCGATCTTGTTATCCATGCTTAGACTAGTTACTTACTAAATTGATTGTTCTTACCTTGTTTATGGGATTTTGTGATAATTTAATATTGATTCTAAAGTTGAGATTGGTATTGTGGAACCATTGTTGAAGTAAGGCTTGTTCTTGTTGATTCTATCTCCCTGTCTTTACTTGTTCATTGTTATGTGGTAAGGGATAGTGTTAAAGCACGAATAGTGATGCCGTGCCATATTGTGAGTGTTAATGCACGAAGGGTGATGTGGTGCCATATTGTGAGTGTTAATTCACGAAGGGTGATGCCGTGCCATGTTATGAGAGTTAATGCATGAGGGGTGAAGCCGTGACGTGCCGTATCTATTGATTTATATTGTGAGGTTGAGAGTAAAAGCACGAAAGGTGATGCCGCGCATTATCATTGTTTCATTGTGAGTTTGAGAGTAAAAGCACGAAGGGTGTTGCCGTGCAATTTTCTTTATTGTTTTACTTGTTTTCACTGGTTAATGGCATATTGATTGTTCTGGTTATCATGTCCGTTGTATCTCTTATATCTTCTACCCTCTTTAGCATGTTCCCCTCCCAATAGTACATGTTTAGATGTTATTTGTTGTCATCTTGTACATATACTGTTATCTGCACAAGTTTATTGTGTGGTTGTCTTGTCATAGCCTCATCACTACTTCGTCGAGGTTAGGCTCGACACTTACGAGTACATGGTGTCAGTTGTAATCATACTACACTCTGCGCTTCTTGTGCAGATTTTGGTAACGACCCTAGAATATTGTGAGGCTTAGCAATTTTACATGCTTATTGGAGAGTCAAGGTAGATCTGCTGGCGTCCGCAGACCCTGGAGCCCCTTTCTAGTTCCCCTATTTTAGTGTTTCTTTTCATTCAGAACAATTGTATTTCTTTCTGACTCTGTTTGTAGTAAATAATCTTAGATATTATGGGTTTTATGTTATTCCGCATTTCAGCTTTAATTTCTATTTAGATTAATTGATTATGTTATTGAAATTGACTAAAGTTGGCTTAAAGAATCCTCTAACGTTGGCTTTCCTAGCAAGTGAAATGTTAGGCGTCATCACGGTTCCGAAGGTGGGAATTCCGAGTCATGAAAGTTCGTATGATATTTTTGGACTTGTGTGCATATTTGGTTTGGAGCTCCGAGGGCTCAGGTGAATTTCGGATAGGCTACGGAGTGAGTTTGGACTTAGGAAGATAGTTGGTGTGCTTCAGTTCTGATGCAGGACTCCGATCTTGCAATTACGAGGTCAGAGTTTGCAATTGCGAGGAACCCAGGTTCCTGTCTTGGTCATAATCGCAAAGATGGAGGGCTCATCACTGGATCACATTTGCGATCAAAGGGTCGCATTTGCGGGATGACTAGTGTTCGCAATTGCAAACAAATTATCGCAATTGCGATGATAGTAGAAAATGCTAGGACTTCGCATTTGCGGGTTCGCAATTGCGATATCTGCAGCTGGTCAAATCTGAGTTAGCGGGATTTTCTCTCATTCTTCAAAATTTCAAACCTAGAGAACCCTAAAGGTGATTTTCCCAAGATCCTTTCTTCCTCAGTTCATTGGTAAGTGATTCTAACCTAATTTCTTTAAATCTTCCATTACATTCCATAAGCTTTCAACCTAAAATCTAGGATTTTCATGGTGGAAATTGGGGGTTTGAGTAGAATTAGGGATTTTTGTAAAATTGAAATTTAGACCTCAAACTAAGGTCGGATTTCGAAATAAATTACATAACCGGGCTCGGGAGGTGAACGGGTAATCGAGTTTTGGTCCGAATTTCGGGTTTGGACCAAGCGGGCCCATGAGTTACTTTTGTTGACTTTTTCAATAATGACCTAAATTGAACCTTTATCATTTGTGGGTAGTTCTTATTTTGAATCGTTTGCTTGGTAATTTTCCAGATTTGATTGGTTCGGATGCTTGTCCGAAAGACAAAGCCGTGGTTGAGCTTTGAGTTGGTCTTTGGAGCGAGGTAAGTGTCGTGGTCAGCCTTGACTTGAGGGATTATGACTTGTTGTCTTTTTGCTACATGTCTAATTGTTGGATGCAACGTACATGTGAGGTGACAAGTACTTATACGTTGTTATTGGGTCAAAGCATGCGAGTGAGTCTTGTTTCTTGTAATTTCTTTCTTTCTTTTATCATGATATCCATGCTTAAACTAGTTAATTACTAAATTGATAGTTCTTTTCACATTTATGAGAAATCTGAGATAATTGAGTATTGTTTCCGAAGTTGAGGTTGGTATTGTGGAATAATTGTTGATGTGAGGCATGTTCTTGCTTATTCTATCTCCCTTTTGTTATATGTTCACTGTTACATGGTAAGGGAGAGTGTTAATGCACGAATGCTGATGCCGTGTGGTAAGGGAGAGTGTTAATGCACGAAGGGTGATGTTGTGCCATATGAGAGTGTTAAAGTACGAAGGGTGATGTCGTGCCATATGTGAGTGTTAATGCACGACGGCGATGTCGTGCCATATTTGTGGTTTTATTACGACTTAATTGATTTTACTTATTAAAATTTACTTAAAGATCCTATAACGTTGGCTTGCCTAGAAGGTGAAATGCTAGGCGCAATTCCGGGTCGTGACAAAATATAACATTCTATTATACTGAGAAAAAATAATTTAAACTGTACAAAAGTAAATATGAGAATTACAATATGTGAGTAATGAGTAATACAAAATTTGTAGGCATGCTCCAACTAAAAAACAATAATAAAGACATGAAAAACCAATAAAATCAGAAGCGGTTAACTGGAGTGACTAAGACAAAAAAAAAATTTAAAATGTCACGGTTGATAAAGACCGCAAATTATGGCCATGGAAGGATTCGAAACGGTGATATAAAATCTCAGAAGACTTTAATGAAAGATCACAAATAATTATTGAAAAAATAATAAAATTTGATATACAACTTGCAAATATGAAGTTGGTTTCTCCATTTCTTATTATCCACCATTTTATATACGATGCCCAATTGCGTTTTTGCACGACCTTTTAAAGTATTAGTAAAAGGAATTTAATTATTTTCCTTTTATTGAATTAATATATAAAAGACATCATATTTGCTAGCTGCCTTGGTGCGGTTCTATTGTGGTCTTATGGCGAAAATTAAGTGGGATGAGTAATTAGGTATCGCATGATTGAGGGCGTATTGGTTATGTTCTTTCGGGTTTTGTGTGCCATTGTATCGTCTGATTCTCCGTGGTTATGGTAATGCAGTCTGAGTACTTGATGTAAAATTTCACGGGGTTATTGATTTTGAGCAAGGTGGAGCGAGGAATATATTATGGACCAGCGTTTGGATGGGGTAACGCGTTGCAGCGAAGTTATGTTGAGAAAAGATCCTTTGTGTTGGATTCGTGTGTTCTGGTTCTACTGTGTGCGCTAAGATTTTAGCGTGGTGTTGTGATGGTACTAGTTAAGCTGGCAGAACAATCCTCTCGTTTGAAGCACTTTTTTCAGGGTTGAGTACATTTGGAATGTTGCTATTTGGTGTATGGATTGCACGGTTTGTGGCTCCGAGTAGTATTGGTGTTGCGTGTTAGTTGGTTAGTTGGTATTCGATAAGATGAAGTCGTCGGATCTAGGATGGGTTCTATCAGATTTGATTGCGGTATATTTGGAAGGATAATATCAAAAGCCGGCTTAGGAAATTGGCTATAGTTCTTGTTGAAGGAGAGGGAGCTCCACAACTTGTTGATTTGATGAATGGTTAAGGGTTTCCGCGTGTTCTTTCATTGTTGGCAGTGTACGAAGGATTTAGAGTGATATTTTGTTAGATATGAGGTTTATTACCGGCATTGGGTTTTTCTGAGCAGTTCCTATGATCAGAGATTATTGCTATGAGTATTTAAGTTATGAGGTATATGATACGATTGCGTTTTGGATTATGGTTATGGATTGATACAGTTTGTTCGAACATATACAGTGTGAAAGTTGCAGGATTCAGACCTTATAAGAAATTTCAGATGAGTGAAAAATTGTATTTTAAGGCTTGTGAGCTTGGTTGAATTAAGAAATTTTGCTCATGTTGTGCTATCAGACCTATATTAGATAGGATGACATGGGATCACCCCCGGGTATGTGCAGGGTAAGGTTATGTGGTGGTTTTATGAGTTTGAGAACAATTTTTGACATGTTCGAGGACGAACATATGTTTAAGTGGGGGAAGATGTAACGACCCGACCGGTCGTTTTGAGCATTTGCACGTCGCTCGGTAGTTTGAGGGCATGAGTATCTCCTTATGATGTATTGTGATTTATGCGAATCGTCGGTTTTGGGGTTTCAGGTTATTCGGAATCGGTTTGGAAGAATGAGTTCGTCGTGGGAGCTTTAAGTTGAAAGAGTTGACCAAGTTTGACTTTTTGAGAATTTGACCCCGGATGTGAATTTTGATGGTTCTGTTAGCTTCATTAGGTGATTTTGGACTTAAGAGCGCGTCCAGAATGTAATTTGGAGGTCCGAGGTCGCAGGTGCGGAGAGGAGAATCGCAGATGCGGAAAATGGCAGGCTGGAGCTGGAACTAGAGTCTTAGGTGCGCAGGATATGGCCGCACCTGCGAGCGCGCAGGTGCGAGTCTTGGGCGCAGGTGCGGAGTCTGAGGGGTTAAGTGATTTGCGGAGATGTGATTATTTGGGCCGCAGGTGAGGTACCGCTGGTGCGAGAAAAAGGCCGCAGGTGCGAAAAGCCTGGGCATAATGTATATATTGCACACTTCGCGAATTTTGGTCCATTCTTCACCATTTTAGTTAGTTTTAAAGCTTTTGGCAATCATTTTGAAGGGGGATTCAAGGGATATCAGTGAGGTAAGTTGCTTGAGCCCTAATACCCGTGTTTATGGTGATTTACCGCTGTTTAATCATGTAATTAGTGGGAATTA
This sequence comes from Nicotiana undulata, assembly GCA_005239495.1. Classification (NCBI taxonomy): domain Eukaryota; kingdom Viridiplantae; phylum Streptophyta; class Magnoliopsida; order Solanales; family Solanaceae; genus Nicotiana; species Nicotiana undulata. The sequence continues at coordinate 17,029 of ML281883.1, read as the reverse complement.
GGGGTGATATTTGTAAATTTTTTTGGCTTTCGAGACATGGTCCCGGGGGCCAGGTTTGAGTTGATTTCAGGATTTTGGGTTAGTTTCATAGTTTTTCTTGGGGAATTCATTCCATTATTGTGTATTGAGGGTATTATTCTGGTTGTGAATATATTCGGAGCTTTTGGAGGCAAAGTCGAGGAGCGAGAGCATCACATAGTAGGATTTCTACGCTGCTAAGGTAAGTAACTCTTCTAAACTTAGTGCTGAGGGTATGAAACCCCGAATTAGATTTGATGTGATTGGTATTGAGGTGACACAATGCTAGGTGACGAGCGTGTGGGTGTACACCCTGTGAGTTGGGACCCTGTGGTCCTCACGACACTGTATAGTGACCCTATTTTGTCGATATCTGTGTTTTTACCATGTGATAAAGTAATTGAGCTGTCAATCATACTAGATATCATGTTTAGACTTTATGTCGATACTGTTGAGACCCATAGTGGTCGTTTCTTGCTGTTATTTCACAGACTTCATTGATATTTGTAGTCAGTCATGTTCATGCATTCATATCATATCTTAGTCTCAGTTGTTATCTATTTATACATCATATTCTTGTTGTCGAGATAGTTTCATGACACTGTGAGCCCGTGAGCGAGACTGAAGAGATTGATGACTGAGTAAGGCCGAGGGCCTGGTTACGAGGATATTTATACCATAGCACGTGAGTTGTCGGTGCAGCACGTGAGTTGTCTGTGCGGATCCAGGTATTGATATCATAGCACGTGAGTTGTCCGTGCGTAGCGCTTGGGCTGTAGGAGCCCCTCCGGAGTCTGAACTCTCTTGTGAGCGCAGTCGACTATAAACGTGTGTCGATTGAGATACATGGCATTTTCATGCTGATAACTAAGGATTATAATTTTTTTTTTACACTCCTTCTTGCTTGAGTTTTGATTAAAAATGTATACAAAATAGTCCAAAGGCTTACATGTGTTACTTGTTTGCAGGGTTTGGTAAAAAAGGTGACGATTAGTCAAAACCAGCTCAAAAAGGACTGAAACATGCACAAGTACCAAGAACAAGTCCAAGCACAGTGCAACAGATCCACTACGGCCGCATCCCATTTAATGCGGTCCGCAGAGAGGCATATTTTGGAAACTCAAGCACAACGGCCGCAGTGGCCTCACCGCGGCCGCAATCAAGTTTGTGCGGTCCGCAAAGATGAGGTTCAGAGTGTTGGAAATTTGGAGCTTAAGGCCAATGCGGTCCGCGGTCCTTTTTGTGCGGACCACAGTAGTAGCCACCGCGGCCGCAGTGCATTTTATGCGGCCATCGGTGGCCAAGTTCAGAGCACAGAAGTTTGAAACCAAAATCCTCATCGCGTCCGCACTCCATTTCTTGCGGTCCGCGGTACCCCCGCAGGGGTATTTTTGTCCAGAAAATTTGGCCTAGTATAAATACTTTGTTTTCCCATTTTTACGTAAGTTTTGAGACTCTAACTTCGAGAAGAGCTCGTGAATGAATGTATTAGACTTCCTTGAGTAATTTTATAGTTGGTTTATCATTGAATCTTCAATTATTAGCTTGTAAATAAATCTTATGGGTTATTCTTCATCTATTTCTTTGTTTTCTTTCATTGTTATGAGTAGCTAGACCCATTAGCTAGGGTTGTGGCTCAACCCTAGTGTGGGTATTTGATGGGTCTTTTGATTTAAGGCTTAGAAGTTTATGGGTAGTTGATATTTGGACTGATTTGTGTTTTCCATGTTAATTAGTGGTTGCAAACACTAATTTGTGCCTATTTGACTTGTGTTCTTCTTGAGTAAGAGAACTTGAGTCTAGGAAAATCAGTCCAACAAGGAATTGGGGTGTATTCAAGAGATTGATAGTCCCAATTAACGGGTTAAACCTAGAGATAGTAATACCCAACTTGATCCATTATTGCTTGCACAATTTTGACACCCAATTGGACTTGAGGAAGTCAATTAGGGCGAAGTCACTCAAGCTACTGAAAGGTATAGAGCGAGTAATTCCGTGCATTGGCTATGTCACAATCCCCAACATAACGTCTTTGCCTTAGGCTTTAGATCCCGTCAAGTATTCACCTAGGAGAAAGTCACAACCCTAGTCACTTTATCTAATAAGAAAACATCCATAAATATATTAGTTAGTTAGCTTGTAATCTCGACTAGACTAAACCGTAGTTTAATCACAAAACCCTTTGATGAGAAGTGCAACTGAGAACACAACGCACCATTAGATCACTTAGGAACTGAACTCCCACATATATAGCTCCCTGTGGAAATCGATCCCGACCTTTCGAGTAAAAGCTGCATTGACCCCCGTACTTGCTACTCTTTAGTGGTATAGGCTGGAGCCGATCACATGCACACATGACATACAGGAATTTGCATGCACACATGACATACAGGCATAAAGATGCATTTTTTCTCATGTTATATAGTATCACGTCAACCATGACTTATTATACACATTGACTTGTGGGCTCAGAGAGGTATTTTATACTTGTTATTTGTAAAGAAAATGGAACATCTTACTTATTGCTGAAAAGATTTTGGGAAATATCATAGTTTTCAAACTTACCTGTGTTTCGGCACTTTGGCAAAAGATTTGAGTTCTCACTAGGATATTGAAAAAAAACATGCCTATTTTTCTGGAACTGTGAGCAAGTTGAGCATTTTACTTCTGAGATATTGTTTTATTACTTGAATTACGTTGTTGCGAACTGTTGTAGAATACTGGTATTGGACCCGACCTAGTGTTAGCGTGTCACTGCTTTCAACCTAAGGTTAGTGTCACGACCCCAAATCCTAAGCCGGTCATGATGGCGCCTTTCATGGAACTAGGCCAGCCATCAATCCCATATTATCATAATATTTTCCTAATTTCCAAAAACATTGTTTCCAACATTTCATAAGCATTTTAAATTTCCAAACTTTAAGAAAAACCCAACGAAACAAATAGTCTAACTACTTCCCCCAAGACCTGGGGTCAATACGTCATGAGCATCTAGGAGTAGTACAAAATAACTCTACTGTCATAATACATCAAGTCTCGGAACGAGGAACTAAATACAAAACAAGAAAAGGGAAAAGAGATGTTGTGGATGCTGGACAACTACCTCGAAGTCCCAACTCCGGCTCCACAAGAAGTAAGAAAACTAGTGATCGGTACCAACACATGTATCTGCACACAGGGGTGCAGGGAGTAATGTGAGTACGTCAACTCAGTAGTAATGAAAATAAATCAAGTCTGAGCAGTAAGAAACACATAGGATCAAATCATCAATTCACAATAAGCACAGTCTTTCTATCCAACATTGTATACATTAAATCAACATGCTTTAAAAGCCAATTTCAGTAAAAATCATTTAAAAAGTGTAATTTCCAACAACTTCAGAAAAATGCCCAAGAAGTTTAGTGTAAAAATGAAATGAATCATAAATAGTTACTCGGGCAAAAACAAGTATCATAAACCGCCCCTTGGGCAAATCGCCACTCAGAATCAGTCGCCCTACATGCCTCACAATCACTCGGTATTGGCCCGTCGGGAAACCTTACTATCACTCATGCCTCCCAATCACTCGTCACTCGGCACTCGTACTCAGTAGGTACCTACGCTCACTGGGGGTGTACATACTCCAGAGGGGCTCCTACATCCCAAGCGCTAATATCAAGCCATCTCATGGCATAAATCACTCAGGCTCTCGTCCTCTCATATATCATAACAATGTAACATGTTGCGACATGCAAACCGATCCATAATATCCTTACAATATTGGCACTCGGCCTCACTCAGTCAGATACTCTCAAAAATGCCACTCGGGCCATCAATAAAGGGGGTACTCAACCCAAAACAGTATTTTATATCACAAAATGATGTAAACAAGTCCGAGTCTCGAAAACAATTTAACATGAAATGACTGATTATAAATCATCTTCACTACAGTGATGACTATTAGAAAATATCCCCCAAGGGGTCTAAACAGGTCGGCACAAGTCCCCAAACATGGCTTACAACCCAAATATATCAAAAGTGTAAAAATACGATTTATCATTTGATTTAAAAGCAATTACGCAACTCAATAGTTTCCACGGCAAGAACCAAGTTCAAATCCCCCATCATTGTACGCCGAACACTCGTCATCCAGCGTGTGCGTCACTCCAAAACAATGAGAATATGCTAAGTCCGGGGTTTCATACCCTCAGGATAAGATTTACAGTCATTACTTACTTCAAACCGACCCAAATAGCTCCTTCGTGATACTCTTTCCCCTCGAATTGGCTCCCAAATGCTCTGAGTCTATCAAAATCAGATTAATAATATCAAAATATGCAAGGGAGACGAAACCCATTAGAAACTATCAAAGTTAGGCACAATTCCCGAAATTGGCCAAACCCGACCCCGAGCCCACGTCTCGAAATTCGATGCAAATCACAAACTAGAATCCTTATTCCCTCATGAGTCTATCCATATCAAATTCACCAAAATCCGACCTCAATTGCCCACCCAAATCATCAAAAGAAATTCTCAAACTTTCCTCCCATTTCCCCCTAATTTCCACTCTAATTCCTCAAATTAAAAGATACAAATCAAGGCTAAATCATGGAATTAACCAAATATGATTGAAGAACACTTACCTCAAGAACTCTACTGAAAAAAACTTCAATTTCCACCTTCTCCCGAGCTCTCTAATGGGTTTTTGCAAAAATAGACTAAACCCTCGTTTTTGAACTTAAGAAGAATTTGCCCAGCTTTTACTCTTCGCGAACGTGGCCCTAGGCACGCGTTCGCATAGCACATTCCAATAGCCCCCTTCTTTTACTCTACGCGAACGCGGCTTCCAGCCCGCGAACACACTGCACAACCACCCCAGGCCTTCGCGAACGCATGGGCCCAGTCGCGAACGCATAGGCCAATGGGCCTAGGGTCCTCAGATGACTCACAACTCTACGCGAATGCACCCACTCTCACGCGTTCGCGATGATCAATCTGCTCAACCCTTCACGTTCGCACCCCTCGTCCGCGAACACATAGAAAAATGGCTCTTCTTCCACAAATTAATCTATGCGAACGCGAGCCCTCCTCCGCGAACGCATAGAGTAAATCTCTGCTGCAATTACACCAGCAAAATAGCTAACTCAAGAATCCAAAAATCACTCTGTTAACCATCTGAAACTCACCCGAGGCCCTCGGGACCTCAACCAATCATACCAACACATCCCATAACCTTATTCAAACTTAGTGGAGCCTTCGAAACACCAAAAACAACGCAAAAACATCAAATTCACCTCGAATTCAAGCCTATGAACTTTGAAACTTCTAAATTTCACCAAAGATGCCGAAACCATCTGAAACACTTCTGATTGAACTGAAAATTTGAACACATATCCAAAATGACACTACGAACCTGCTCCAACTTGCGGAATTTCATTCCGACCCAGAAAGCCTATTTTCCACTGCCGACCGAAAATCGCCAAAAACTAACTTTCGCCAATTCAAGCCTAATTCTACACTTGACATTAAAACTAAATTCCGAAAATACTCTGAAGTACCAAATCACCAAACGAAGCTATCCGAGCTATAAAATATACATTCCGAGGTCGTTTACCAATAACTCAACTCCCAATTGACTTTCTCAACCATTAGGCCAATTTAAGAGACTAAGTGTCTCAGTTCTCACCACGACCACTCTGAACCTGAACCAACCGACCCTAACACATGATAAACAAACTAAACAATGCATGACAAGGTAGAAACAGAAATAACGGTGCAAATTCCACGGAACGACCGGCCGGGTCTTTACATTCTCCCCCTCTTGAACAAACGTTCGTCCTCGAACGGGTCTAGAAACATACCTGGAGTCTCAAACAAATGAGGATATTTGCTCCGCATCTCCCACTAGGCCTCCCAAGTGTCTTCCTCCACTGGCTGCCCTCTCCACTATACCTTCACTGAAGCTATATCCTTAGACCTCAACTTTCTGACCTAACGACCCAAAATATCCACTAGCTCTACCTCATATGACATATCACTCGCGAGATGAACTGTGCTGAAGTCCAAAACATGAGACGGTCACCAATATACTTCCGGAGCATCGAAATATGGAAACCGGATGAACACTCAATAAGCTGGGTGGTAAGGCAAGTCTATAAGCCACCTCTCCAATCCTCTGAAGCACCTCAAAAGGCCCAATGAACCGGGGACTCAGCTTGCCCCTCTTCCTGAACCTCATAACACCCTTCATGGGTGATACCTTCAGCAGTACCTTATCACCTTCCATAAAAGACACATCCCGGACCTTCCGGTCTGCATAACTCTTTTACCTAGACTGCGCCGTGCGAAGTTGCTCCTGAATCAACTTCACCTTCTCCAACGCATCCTGAATCAAATATGTGCCCAATAGCCTAGCCTCGCCGGGCTCAAACCAACCAACCAGAGATCTACACCTCCTACCATATAAATCCTCATACGGAGCCATCTGGATACTCGACTGATAACTGTTATTATATGCAAACTCCGCGAGTGGCAGAAACTGGTCCCATGAACCCCCAAAATTAATGACACAGGCACGCAACATGTCCTCCAAAATATGAATAGTACTCTCTGACTGTCCGTCGGTCTGAGGATAAAATGTTGTGCTCAACTCAACTTGAGTACCCAATTCTCTCTGCACGACTATCCAGAATTGAGATATGAACTGAGTAACTCTGTCGGAAATGATAGAAACTGGGATCCCATGCAATCGGACAATCTCCCTGATATAAATCTCAGCTAACCGCTCCGAAGAATATGTAGTACCAACAGGAATGAAGTGCACGTACTTGGTCAGCCGTCCACAATAACCCATATTGCATCAAACCTCCTCGAAGTCCATGGGAGTCCAACTACAAAGTCCATGGTAATCCACTCCCACTTCCACTCAGGAATATCTAACCTCTGAAGTAATCCACCTGGCCTCTAGTGCTCATACTTGACCTGCTGACAGTTGAGACACCGAGCCACAAACTCAACAATATATTTCTTCATCCGCCTCCACCAATAATGTTGTCTCAGATCCTGATACATCTTCGCGGCACCCGGATGGATGGAATACCGCGAGCTATGAGCCTCTGCTAAAATCAACTCTCGAAGGCCATCCACATTAGGCACACAAATCCGTCCCTGCATCCTCATAATTCCATCATCACCAATAACCACATCTCTGGCATCACCTCGACGGATCTTGTTCTGAAGAACGAGCAAGTGTGGATCATCATACTGGCGTGCTCTAATATGATCATAAAGGGAAGACCTAGAGGCTACACAAGCCAATACACGTGGGGGCTCTAATAGATCCAATCTCACCAACTGACCAGCTAAAGCCTGGACATCAAGTGCTAAAGGTCGCTCTGCTGCTGGAAGGTAGGCTAGACTCCCCAAACTCTCTGCTTTGTGACTCAGGGCATCGGCCACTACATTGGCCTTCCCCGGATGATATAGAATAGCGAGGTCATAATACTTGAGAAGCTCCAACCATCTCCTCTGACGCAAATTCAGATCCTCCTTCTTAAGAAGATACTGGAAACTACGGTGATCAGTGACAATCTCACAATGCACTCCATACAAATAATGACGCTAAATCTTCAAGGCGTGGACAATGACTGCTTGCGCAAGATCATGCACTGGATAATTCTTCTCGTGCACCTTCAAATGCCTGGACGCGTAGGCAATCCCCCTACCGTCTTGCATCAATACCGCTCCAAGGCCAACTCTCAATGCATCAGAGTAGACGGTATAAGAACCTGAACCCATAGGAAACACTAATATCAGATCTATAGTCAAAGCTGACTTGAGTTTCAGAAAGCTCTCCTCACACTCCTCAGTCCACCTGAACGAAGAACCCTTCTGGGTCAGTCTGGTCATAGGTGCTGCAATAGATGAAAACCCCTATACAAAACGGCGATAGTACCCTGCCTAACCAAGGAAACTATAGATCTCAGTAGCTGATGACGGTCTAGGCCAACTCTGCACCGCCTCCACCTTCTTCGGATCTACCTTGATCCCATCACAAGACACCACATGGACCAAGAATGCCACTGAATCAAGCCAGAATTCACATTTCGAAAATTTTGCATACAACCTCTTCTCCCTCAGAGTCTAAAGCACAATCCTCAAATGTTGCTCATGATCCTCCCGAGATCGGGAATATACCTAGATGTCGTCAATAAACACCATGACGAAGGAATCAATATAAGGCTGGAACACACTGTGCATCAAGTGCATAAAGGTTGCTGGGGCATTGGTCAGCCCAAATGACATGACAAGGAACTCATAATGACCATATCTAGTCCTAAAGGTACTCTTCGGGATGTCAGAGTCCCGAATCTTCAGCTGATGATACACGAATCTTAAGTCAATCTTAGAGAACACTCTGGCTCCCTGAAGTTGGTAGAACAAATTATCAATCCGAGGCAAAGGATACCAGTTCTTCAGTGTAACCTTGTTCAGCTGCCGATAATCAATACACATATTCATAGAACCATCCTTCTTCTTCACGAACAATAGCGGTGCACCCTAAGGTAACACACTAAGACGAATGAACCCCTTATCTAGGAGTTCCTGAAGCTGCTCTTTCAATTCCTTCAACTCCACCGGTGCCATACGATATGGAGGAATATAGATAGGCTGAGTGTCTGACACTAGGTCAATACCAAAATCAATGTCCCTGCCAGGTGGCATGCTTGGAAGGTCTGTTGGGAACACATCTGGAAAATCACGGACCACATGGATAGAATCAACAGCAGGAGTCTCACCACCAACATCCTTCACAAAATCCAAATACGATAAACATCCCTTCTCAACCATACGCTGAGCCTTTAGGTAAGAGATCACCTTTCTAGGCACATACTCCGTAGAACCTCTCCACTCACTCTTAGAACTCCAGGCATAGCCAAGATCGCAGTCTTAATGTGAAAATCAAGAATAACATGACAATGAGATAACCAATCTATGCCCAAAATCACATCAAAATCAACCATGCTGAATAACAATATGTCCACTCGGGTCTCCAGACCCCCAATAGATATCACACACAGCCGATACACACGGTCCACAACAATAGTATCACCCATGGGAGTCGACACATGAACAGGCGTAACTAAAGACTCACGGGGCATATCTAGAAAATTGGCAAAATATGACGAAACATAAAAATATGTGGAACCAAGGTCAAATAAGGCCAAAGAATCTCGTTGACAGACTGAGATAATACTTGTGACCACTGAATCAGAGGCCATAACATCTGGCCTGGCTGGAAGTGCATAGATATGAGCTTGACCTCCACCTTCTCGACCTCCCCCTCTAGGGCGGCCTCTAGCTGCCTGACCCCCACCCCTAGCTTCTTGGGCGGGTGGTAAAGTGACTAGAGTTGAAGTCGAGGGTTGACCCCTCTGTTGAGAAGAACTACTAGGACGACGATGACACTACCTCCACACATGCCCAAACTCTCCACACTCAAAGCAACTCCTTGGAGCTGGAGATGGGGACTAAAAGGAACCCCTGCACCAGGATAGCCACTAGATGAACCATGCATAGAAGAACCCTGGACTGATGAGGCTCTGGATGAGATCTGAGCTTGAAAGGAACTAAATGAAGAATAACCCGGATGAGAGTTATGGGGATCCTGCCCCGATGATGCGCCATTATAAGCTGGCGAACTGACTGAGGATGCCTAAATGGGCGGCCTCTACTGTGCTAAAACTGCCCTCTGGAAGGAGAACCACTGAAACTTCCAGATCCACGAGGCCTCTTGGCCTCCCTCTCCTTCGCTCCTGGCGGCGAACTGACTCAATATCTCGAGCTATATCACCAACCTGCTCGAAGGTAGCACTTGCAACTCTCTCCCTAGTCATAAAAATGCGAAACTGATAAGTGAGGCCATCCACGAACCTCCTAATAATCTCCCTAAAGGTAGGGACCAATTCGGTGGCATGATGAGCGAACTCTGAAAATCGTATCTCATACTGCATCACTGATAGCTCCCCCTGACGCAACTGCTAAAACTGCTTGCACTGCTCTTCCCTGTGAGACTGGGGAACATACTTCTCCGAAAAGGTAGTGGAGAACTGCTGCCAGGTGAGGGGTGCTGCACCAACATGCCTACGCCTCTCGAAAGACTCCCACCAAGTGAAAGCAACCCCAGAAATTTGAAATGTAGAAAACGAGACCCCACTAGTCTCTAGAATCCCTGCAGTACGAAGCATCCTATGACACTTGTCCAAAAAACCCCGGGCATCCTCGCCCTCAGTATTGCTGAATGTCGGAGGCTGAAGTCTACTAAAACTCTACAGCCTTTACTGCTCATCATCTGGCATAGCCGGAACAACGAAGTCCTGAACTGGGCTGGAATTGCCCTCGATGTGTGAAGGCCCTTAGTAACATGCTTAGGTGTCCGGGCAGCTGGAGTCTGAGTGCCTCCCCCGGCCTGAGATGCTGCGGCAGTAGTAGATACATCAACTGCCTGATCAAGGCTAGTACATACTGTCAAGATCTGAGCCAGGGTCTCTTGAAGACCCGAAATAACAATGGGCACTGTCGGTGCCTGAACCTGTCCCGCTGGAATATCTGCGGCGGGAACCTGATCCTGAATGGTAGGAGGGTCCACTGGTACTACCCCGGGTGCTGCACGGGCTGGGCCCTTACCTCTACCACGGCCTCGACCTCTCGCTGGTCTAGGTGGTATCTGGTCACCCTGATCAGTAGCGCGTGTCCTCACCAACTGTGAGAGAATGAAACAACATGAGTTTAGATTTCCAGAATCAAATGAATGGCACGACAAAATTCAAGAAAATGAGATTCTTCGTAAGGGTTCAGTAGCCTCTCGAAGATAAGTACATACGTCTCCGTACCGATCCGCAAGACTCTACTAAACCTGCTCATGACCGTTGAGTCCTATGTAACCTAGGCTCTGATACCAACTTGTCACGACCCCAAATCCTAAGTCGGTCGTGATGGCGCCTTTCATGGAACTAGGCTAGCAAGCAATCCCATATTATCATAATATTTTCATAATTTCCAAAAAAAATGTTTCCAACCTTTCAAAAGCATTTTAAATTTCCAAACTTTAAGAAAAACCCAACGAAACAAATAGTCTAACTACTTCCCCCAAGACCTGGGGTCAACACATCATGAGCATCTACGAGTAGTACAAAATAACTCTACTGTCATAATACATCAAGTCTCGGAACGAGGAACTAAATACAAAACAACAAAAGGGAAAGGAGATGTTATGGACGCTGAATAGCTACCTCGAAGTCCTAACTCCAGCTCCACAAGAAGTAAGAAAACTAGCGCTCGGTACCAGCACCTGTGTCTACACACAGGGTGCAGGGAGTAATGTGAGTATGCCAACTCAGTAGTAATGAAAATAAATCAAGTCTGAGCAGTAAGAAACACATAGGCTCAAATCATCAATTCACAATAAGCACAATCTTTCTTTCCAAAAGTGTATACATTAATCAACATGCTTTAAAAGCCAATTTTAGTAAAAATCCTTTAAAAAGTGTAATTTCCAACAATTTCAGAAAAATGCCCAAGAAGTTTAGTGTAAAAATGAAATGAATCATCAATAGTTACTCGGGCAAAAACAAGTATCATAAACCGCCCCTTAGGAAAATCACCACTAAGAATCACTCGCTAAGGATGCCTCACAATCACTCGATATTAGCCCCTCGGGCAACCTCACTGTCACTCATGCCTCCCAATCACTCTTCACTCGGCACTCAACACTCGACACTCGCACTTAGTAGGTACCTGCGCTCACTGGGGGTGTACAAACTTCGGAGGGGCTCCTACAGCCCAAGCGCTAATATCAAGCAATCTCGTGGAATAAATCACTCAGGCTCTCGACCTCTCACAAATCATAACAGTGTAACATGTTGCGGCGTGCCGCCCGATCCATAATATCCTCACAATATTAGCACTCGGCCTCACTCAGTCAGAAACTCTCAAAAATGCCACTCGATCCATCAATAAATGGGTACTCAACCCAAAATAGTATTTTATATCACAAAATAATGTAAACAAGTCTGAGTCTCAAAAACAGTTTAACATGAAATGACTGAGTGTAAATAATAATCACTACAATGAGGAATTTTAGAAAATAGCCCCCAAGAGGTCTAAACAGGTCGGCACAAGGCCCCAAACATGGCTTACAACCCAAATATATCAAAAGTTTAAAAATACAATTTATCATGTGATTTAAAAGCAATTTTGCAACTCAATAGTTTCCACGGGAAGAACCAAGTTCAAATCCCCCATCAATGTACGCCACACACTCGTCATCCAGCATGTGCGTCACTCTAAAATAGTGAGAAAATGCTAAGTCCGGGGTTTCATACCCTCAGGACAAGATTTACAATCATTACTTTCCTCAAACCGGCCAGAAAAGCTACTCCGCGATACTCTTACCCCTCGAATTGACTCCCAAATGCTTCGAGTCTATCAAAATTAGATTAATAATATCAAAATATGTTAGGGAGATGAGGGTTGACTAATTCCCCCGCTGCTTTTATGGAGTTGATGAATCGGGTATTCAGGCCTTATTTGGACTCGTTCGTCATTGTTTTCATTGATGATATTTTGATATACTCTCGCAGCCGAGAGGAGCATAAGCAGCACCTTAGAGTCGTCCTCCAGACTCTGAGGGATAGGCAGTTGTATGCCAAGTTTTCTACGTGTGAGTTCTAGTTGAGTTCTGTGGCATTCTTGGGCCACGTTGTATCGGCAGAGGGCATCCAGGTGGATTCGAAGAAAGTTTCGGCAGTTAGAGATTGGCCTAGGCCCACTTCAACCACAGAGATTCGGAGCTTCTTAGGCCTTGCAGGCTATTATCGCCGGTTTGTGGAGGGGTTTTCATCTATAGCAGCCCCTATGACCAAGTTGACGCAGAAGAGTGTTCAGTTCAGATGGTCTGAGGAGTGTGAAGCGAGCTTTCAGAAGCTCAAGACAGCATTGACCACAGCACCAGTGTTGGTATTACCCTCAGGTTCAGGTTCTTATACCGTGTATTGTGATGCTTCGCGGGTAGGACTTTGTGCGGTATTGATGCAGGGAGGTAAGGTTATAGCATACGCATCTCGCCAGTTGGAGATTCATGAGGAGAACTATCCAGTCCATGATCTGGAACTTGCAGCTATTGTTCATGCATTGAAAATTTGGAGGCACTATTTGTATGGGGTGTCGTGTGAGGTGTTCACCGATCATAAGAGTTTTCAATAATTGTTTAAGCAAAAGGAGTTGAATATGAGGCAGAGGAGGTGGTTAGATTTGCTGAAGGATTATGATATTACTATTCTCTATCCTCTGGGAAAGGCCAATGTGGTGGCCGATGCTTTGAGCCGTAAGTCGGTCAGTATGGGTAGCTTGGCCTATTTATCAGTTGGAGAGCGACCTTTGGCTTTGGATGTTCAGGCGTTAGCCAACCGATTTGTTAGATTGGAGGTTTCTGAGGGTGGCAGTGTGTTGGCCCATACCGTCGCTCGTTCTTCATTGTATGATCGTATTCACGCTAGGCAGTATGATGATCGTCACTTCTGTGCTCTTAGAGATGCGGTTCGGCATGGACGTGCCAAGCAAGTCACAGTTGATGTTGAGGGATTTTTGAGATTGCAGGGTCGTATATGTGTTCCTGATGTGGACGACATTCATGAGTTGATATTGCAGGAGCCCATAGTTCCTGGTATTCCATTCATCCGGGCGCCGCGAAGATGTACCAAGATTTGCGGAAACATTATTGGTGGCGTAGAATGAAGAAGGATATTGTGGCTTATGTGGCTCGGTGCTTGAATTGTCAGCAGGTTAAATATGAGCACCAGAGACCCAATGGTTTGATGCAGCAGATTCAGCTTCCTGAGTGGAAGTGGGAGCGTATCACGATGGATGTTGTAATTGGACTTCCACGGACCCAAAGGATGGTATATGCAGTATGGGTTGTGGTGGATAGGCTGACCAAGTCAGCACATTTCATTCTGGTGACAGTTTCATCTTCAGCGGAGAAGTTAGCTCAGATCTATATGAGAGAGATTGGCAGATTGCACGGTGTGCCCTTATCTATCATATCAGACCGAGGTACTCAGTTTACCTCCCATTTCTGGAGAGTATTCCAGCGAGAGTTGGGCACACAGATTGAGTTGAGCACAACATTTCATCCTCAGACGGACGGACAGTCCGAGCGCACTATTCAGATTTTGGAGGATATGTTGCGGGCATGTGTTATTGATTTTGGTGGTTCATGGGATCAGTTCTTGCCTTTAGCAGAGTTTGCCTACAACAACAGTTACCAGTCGAGCATTCAGATGGCTCCGTATGAGGCGTTGTATGGTAGGCGATGTCGGTCTCCAGTCGGATGGTTTGAGCCCGGAGAGGCTAGATTATTGTGTTCTGAGTTAGTCCAGGATGCCTTGGATAAGGTGAAGATCATTCAAGATAGGCTTTGTACAACTCAGTTCAGGCAAAAGAGCTATGCAGATCGTAGAGTTCGAGATTTGGCTTTCATGGTAGGAGACCAGGTGTTCCTCCGAGTGTCGCCTATGAAGGGCGTGATGAGGTTCGGGAAGAAGGGCAAGTTGAGCCCTAGGTATATTGGTCCATTTGAGATTTTGGACAAGGTAGGAGAGGTGGCCTACAGACTTTCCTTGCCACCGCATTTATCAGCCGTACATCCAGTGTTCCATGTATCTATGCTCCGGAGGTATATTGCAGACCCATCTCATGTTCTAGACTTCAGCAGTGTCCAGTTGGACAAGGATCTGACTTATGAGGAGGAGCCGGTAGCTATATTAGATAGGCAGGTTCGCCAGTTGAGGTCGAAGAGTTATCCTTCGGTCCGTATTCAGTGGAGAGGTCAGCCTGCCGAGGCAGCTACCTGGGAGTCCGAGTCCGATATGAGGAGTCGGTACCCCCATCTTTTCTCAGACTCAGGTACTTTTCTATGTCCGTTCGAGGACGAACGTTTGTTTTAGAGGTGGAGATTGTGATGACCCAAAAGGTCATCCTAAGTAATTCTAGCTAAATATGTGTTTCGAGGCCCTGAAAGCCTCCGTTAATCTTACCTCGATATGTGTGCGCAGCCTGGGCATGTAACCGGGAAGCTTCTATGTGAAAATTTGAAAAACAATGGAACTTTGAATCGAATAATTGAATAAAGTTGACTTTGGTCAACATTTTTGGTAAACGGACCCGGACCCATGATGTGACGGTCCCGTAGGGTCCGTAGGAATATATAGGACTTGTGAGTATGCCTGGAAGCGAATTCCGAGGTCCCAAGCCCGAGAAATGA
This sequence comes from Nicotiana undulata, assembly GCA_005239495.1. NCBI lineage: Eukaryota > Viridiplantae > Streptophyta > Magnoliopsida > Solanales > Solanaceae > Nicotiana > Nicotiana undulata. The sequence continues at coordinate 1,710 of ML281883.1, read as the reverse complement.
ATTTTTAAAGAAAATTATTTTCTGAAAATAATAAAGGATTTCGAAATGATTAATTGTGTGAAAACCGTGTTACCGGGTCCGTATTATGGTTCCGGAGCCCGAAACAGGTTTATTATATGTTATGTGACTTATCTGTGAAATTTGGTGTAAAATGGACTTGAAATGACGTGATTCAGATCAAAATTGGAAAAGTTAAGCTTTATGAAGTTTTGAGAAAATTCTAAGAGTTTTGAGGTTTAATTCGATGTTTTTGATGATATTTTGGTGTTTTAAAAGCTTGAATAAGTCCGTAGGATATTTTGGGAGTCGTGTGTGTTTTTGGTTTTGAGACCCGAGGGCTCGCGTGAGTTTCGGATAGCTAACGGGGTGTGAAATGCATGAAAAATCTGATGTTTTTGATAATATCTGGTGTCTGGTGTAATACCCTTCGCGAACGCGACCAAGGGATCGCGAACGCGACCAAGGGATCGTGAATGCGAAGGATAATTATTGAGGCCTGGATTTTACTCTACGCGAACGCGTAGAGGGAGACGCGAACGCGGAGCACTGGGCAGTGCTTCTATGCGAACGCGTCCCCAGGGGTGCGAACGCGTAGGCTTAGGGTGAGGTCGGGGGTAGGGTGGTTTTGTTCTTCGCGAACGCGAGCAGTGGCTCGCGAACGCGGAAGGCTAGGAAGTCAACCCTTCGCAAACGCGGCCCTGGCTCCGCGAACTCATACGGTCCAGTTGTCAACCCTTCGCGAAATCGGCCAGTGGCTCGCGAACGCGTAGGGTAAATACCTCCAGTGATTTTTAATAACCCAAAAACAGAACTATTTCGCAATTTCTCCCATTTTTCACAACTGTCCTTCTTCCCCAGCCCACTTAGTCGAAATTTGAAGAACCATTCCTCCATAGCTTCATAGGTAAGCGTTCCTAACACGAAATTCTTCCACTTTTCTTCCCTAATCACTAGATTCTAGGCCTAAAAACAGGAAATCAAAGTGAGAAATTGGGTTTTTGGGTAGTGTTAGGTTTTTGGGAAAATTGGGTGATTCAACCTCAATTTGGGGTCGGATCTTGAAACAAATCATATATTTGAACTCGTGGGGTAATGGGTGAACGGGTTTTGGTTCGAACCTCGAGTTTAGACCACGTGGGCCCGGGGTCGAATTTCGATAATTTTGGAAGAAAGCTAGAAATTGAATATCTAGGCTATGGGATTGTGTTATTGAGTTTTATTGATATTATTGAATTAATTATGCCTAGATATCGTTGTTTCGGAGTCGTATTATAAAGGAAAGACGGTCTTAGAGGGTTGATTGCTATACTTTGGACCGAGGTAAGTGTCTTCCCTAACTTTGGTGAGGGAATAAGTATTATTTGCTATGTGCTAAGTGATTATCATGTTCATTGCATAGGTTAGGTTACGAGTACCTATGCAATGCGTGTCAAGCATGCCCGTGAGTCTATTTTTTTTAATAGAAATTGCAGTAATTCTTCCATGTTTAGCATATTATGAAATTGTCTTTACTGAGTAATTCATTCTTGATTGAAAGTATTGGTTGTTGAGTTGAGAAGTGTTGATACAAATGATAATCCAAGTGTAGAGGATACGATCGAAGTGATTGGTTGTAGCTGAGACCCTTGTCGGGCACTTATTGAGTATTAATTGATGTTTTCCCTTTGCCGGGTGTTTTGAACTGCTTATTTCCACTATGCTGTACTCCTT
>ML281882.1:0-37309 GCA_005239495.1 Nicotiana undulata | reverse complement strand
CATAATAGAAGTTTATGAATATTCTAAAAGAAATTCTTTTCTTTTTCTTTCAAAAAAAAAATATACTACACTTTATACTTTGGGAGTTCCAACTATTCTGACTTATTCTGTTTTAGTCACAGTGTGATCAGCACGAGTTCGATCCCAACCCGATCGAATAAGCCCAATCCAAGAGGTGCCACTCGCTTCATGGTTCTCAGCGCTCATGCATCATACCTTAGCCTGACTAAGTAAATTCTCAGCAACGTGACCCTCGGCTCGTGTGCTCCCTACTTTGGCACAAGTAGTTTCAGGAAGTCAACGCCTTGGTCAGGACCCTCGGCTTGGACGATGACCCCTTCTCAGAATAAAGGATACTCCCAAAAATCTTTTCTTTCTAAAACTTCTTCTTGTGACTTTTCAAGTCTAAATCTTTCAAACATGCTCATACTGGAATCCTTAAATGTAAGCTATGACATAAGAATGAAATAAATATTCAAAAGTATTTCTAAAGATTCTTGCTTCTTCATATTTTCTTTTTCAACATGAAAATGGCCTATAAGAATTACACAAAAATCTAATAACTTAAGCACATATGTTAGAATAAATCATCTAACTTTAACCAAAATAATTCTAAGCTAATAGGAACTCACTTACTTAAACTAAGTACATATTCACTTTTTTATCCAATTCATCAAACACCTTGTATGTGTACTTTTCTGAGTTAAACCACTTTGGTAAACGGTTATATCAACTCACCTCAAAACTTCTCGAGCCAATATGTATGCCCCAGTCCAATTGACACCAGTCAAACAATCGATCCAACAATAGCCAGTGCATTTTAATCAATCTTATAGTTTCACACCTAAACATGAAATTTATTGTTGATATAGAGAAAGAAGGAAATTAACTATTTAATTTTTACCTATTACTACTGTAAGGTAATTGAGAATAGGAAATTTTATATACTTGAGTTTAAAAATTAGTAATTTGTAAAGAACCCTAGAATTTTCCGTCGCTTGTGTGAGTATCTTGCTGTATCGCCGCTTCTGTTTCTTGGCAAACTGAATGTCGTGTTCTGTTCTTTTACCCAAGGCTTATGCCTTTTTGCCTGCCAACCTTTTCTTTTGTTTTTTTCTCTTTTTTTTTGTTTTTGTTTTGACTTAACTAGTAATTAATGATACCCACTTTTAATAATTAATAATATTAAAATTATTAATATTTTTTTAATTGTATATCAAATTATTTAAGTGTGTGTATATATATAGGCAAGAAAATAATAATAATAATAATAATAATAATAATAATAATAATAATAATAATAATAATAATAATAATAATAATAATAATAATAATAATTTGATTCTATAATTAGCGTGTCTCGAAACTTTTATAAATTTAAGGAGTGTTACAATCCCCCCTGCTTAAAAATATTCGTCCTCGAATGTTGCTAGGGCCATATTCTTAAGCTAACAGTCATTCCTTAGGTCCTTGAACCTCTTAAATTTTCTTAGCACTACTCACTCTTCCAAGGGACTCAAAATTTTGGCTAACTCCCTAAATTTTCAATAATTTCGGCAGAGTTTCCCTTGTAAATTGGACTATCCAAAAAAATATCCCTGTCACAAATACTACAACTATACCAACAACAACCAAATATACCATAACGGGCCATTCATAGGCACCATACACAACTCATAAATTAATTACTCACACTCCGTCAATGAGGTACCACAATAACCAACAAGAATCTAAAGCACAACACTTTAGCAAAAGTAAATCACTTTAATGAGTTAAATGTACTCTGTCATGGCACTAAATTGTTAAATAACAAATTATACTTTGACAAAAACTAAATTACTTCAACAAATAAGTATCAAGGACATAAACACATGCTAACTTGTATTTAATAAATAAAATATAAATGTCAAACCAAACCTAGGTTCACATACCTTTTTCGTCAAATAAATATGGATATTCTCTCTCATATCTTCCTCGACCTCCCACATAGCCTCTTTTGAATCATGATTACTCCACAAAACTTTTACCGATGCTAAATCTTTTGTTCTCAACTTTCTTACTTGCCTATCGAGAGTGTCTATAGGTACCTCTTCATAGGAAAAGCCTTCTTTAATTTCTATGGTATCGGCAGGTATTATATGCGACTCATCATGAATATACTTTCTAAGCATAGACACATGAAAGACAGGATGAACAGAGGAAAACTCAACGGGCAGCGCTAGCTCATAACCCACGTTTCCCTTTTCTATAATCTCATAAGGTCCAATAAAGCTAGGACTAAGTTTCCCCTTCTTACCAAACCTCATAACTCCTTTCATTGGTGAAACTTTCAAAAACACCTTGTCACCAACCATGAACTCTAAGTCACGATGCCTCTTGTCAGAACAGGATTTCTGACGACTCTGAGCCGTTTTCATCCTTTCTCTGATTAGCTGAACTTTCTCTAAGGCCTCACAAACAAACTATGGACCAATCAACGACACCTCTGCTGGTTCAAACCAACCCACTGGAGACCTACATCTTCGCCCATACAACGCTTCATAAGGAGCCATACCGATGCTGGCCTGATAGCTACTATTGTAAGCAAATTCTATAAGTGACAAGTGATCATCCCAATTACCTCCAAAATCTATAACACATGCACGCAACATATCTTCGAGTGTCTAAATGGTCCTTTCTTCCTGGCCATCGGTCTGTGGATGGAAAGTGGTGCTCAAATTGACTTTGGTACCTAATCTTTTCTGAAATACCTGCCAAAAATGCACCGCGAATTGAGAGCCTCTGTCATATATGATTGAAACTGGAGTACCATGCAATCAGACTATTTCTTTGATGTACAACTGCGCATACTGCTCTGCGGAATCTTTCATTTTTACTGGTAGGAAATGCGCGGACTTTGTCAGTCGGTCTACAACAACCCAAATTGAATCATGCTTACAGTATGTGTGAGGTAGACTTACTGCGAAATCCATATTAATCATCTCTCATTCCCGCTGTGGTATCTCTATATCTTGAGCTAGGCCACCAGGCCTCTGATGCTCGACTTTGACTTGTTGGCAATTCAAACATCTGGCCACATGATTTGCTACTTGCTTCTTCATGCCTTTCCACCAGTACAACTCTTTTAAGTCCAGATACATTTTGGTAGCACCTGGGTGGATAGAGTACCTCGAACTGTGAGCTTCTTCCATTATGGCCTTCCTAAGACCATCTACATCAGGCACACATAACCGATCATTCAACTTCAAAACTCCGTCACTTCCTAGAGTGAAAGCAGTGATTTCTTTGTTTCTAACTCCTTCTCTTAACTTCACTAAGTATGGATCTTAGTCTTGCTTAGCCTTAACATGCGCAACTAAAGAGGATTGCGCTAAGGCATAAGCAGTTATTCCTCTTTCTTCGGTCTCATCCAGTCTAAGTCCATCATTTGCCAGTTTTTGAATTTCTCGACCCAAAGTTCGCCTTTGCACTTCAAGATGGGCCAAGACACCCATTGGCTTCCTACTAAGTGCATCTGCTACCACATTAGCTTTGCCGGGGTGATAAAGAATATTGATGTCATAATCCTTCAATAGCTCGAGCCACCTTCTCTGCCTCAAATTTAATTCTTTTTGCTTGAAAATGTACTGGAGGCTTTTGTGATTTGTAAACACTTCAGAATGCTCGCCATAAAGGTAGTGTCGCCATATCTTTATGTAAACACCACTGCTGCAAGCTCCAAGTCGTGTGTGGGGTAGTTCTTTTCATGCTTATTTAACTGCCTGGAAGCATAAGCAATAACTTTTTATTTGCATAAGAACACAACTGAGACCAACTCTGGAGTCATCACAATACACTGTGAACCCACCCGAACATGTCGACAAGGTTAATACAGGTGCAGTGGTCAACCTCTTCTTTAACTCTTGAAAATCTGCTCACAAGCGTCTGACCACTGGAACTTAACTGCTTTCTGAGTCAACTTAGTTAATGGAGCTTCAAGTGAGGAAAACCTCTCTACAAACCTTCTATAGTAGCCTGCTAACCCCAAGAAACTCCTGATTTCAGTTGGCGTTGTCGGCTTAGGCCAGTTCTTGACTGCTTCAATCTTATGAGGATCTAATTTTATGCCTTCACTAGATACCACAATTACCTAAGAATACCACTGACTGAAACCATAAATCACATTTTGAATATTTGGCATAAATCTCATTCTCCTTCAAGGTCTGCAAGGCTATCCTGAGGTGTTCGACATGCTCATCCTTGCTCTTAGAGCATACCAAAATATCGTCTATAAACACGATAATAAAGTTATCAAGGAATGGATTGAAAACTCTGTTCATGGGGTCCATGAATGCAGCCGAGCATTTGTCAACCCGAAAGACAATACTAGAAATGCATAGTGCCCGTAGCGAGTTCTAAAGCCTGTTTTAGATATATCTTCTTCTATGATTCTCAACTGATGGTACCCCGACCTCAAGTCTATCTTTGAAAAGTACTTTGCACCCTGAAGTTGGTCAAATAAATCATCAATTCTTGGCAGTGGGTACTTGTTCTTAATGGTAACTTTATTCAACTTCCGATAGTCGACGCACATTCATAGAGACCCATCCTTCTTCTTGACAAACAAGACCGAGGCACCCCACGGTGAAATAATCGGCCTGATGAAGCCCTTGTCAAGAAGGTCTTTCAACTGTTCTCTCAACTCATTAAGTTCTGCTAGAGACATCCTATAAGGAGGTATAGATATGGGATGAGTGCCTGGAATAAGATCAATGCCAAAGTCTATGACTCTTTCAGGAGGAAGCCCGGGAAGGTTATATGGGAAAACTTCTGGAAATTCTCTAACAACTGGCATAGACTGGAGAGCTGGTGGGTCTGATTCTGGATAAATGATGTGAGCCAAATAGGCGAGACACCCCTTACTGATCATTCATTGTGCCTTAAGGTAAGAAATAAGCTTACCTACAAGCGATGCTGAACTATACTTCCACTCTAAGACTTCTTCATTTGGAAATTGGAACCTGAATATCTTGGCACGACAATCTAACATGGCATAGCAGGAAGACAACCAATCCATACCCATGATCACATTGAAATCCACCATTTCTAACTCTATGAGATCAACCTTGGTGTTGCGACCTTGGACTGAAACTAAACAGCCTCTATAGACTCTTGTGACTTTCACTGACTCGCCAACTGGAGTAGATACTAGGAATGGCTCACTAAGTTGTTCAGGTTCTAGCCCGGGGTTAATTCCAAAGTATGGAGTCACATATGAAAACGTTGAACCTGGATCCATTATGGCATAAGAATTATGTGGGCAGACTAAAAGTATACATGTAATAACTTCTGCAGATGCCTCTGCACTCTGACGATCAAATGTATCAAACAAACGGGGTTGTCCCCCTCCCTAAGTAACTCGATCTGGACCTCTGCCTGCGCCATGCCCGGTCTGATTGTGAGAACCACTAGCCTGAGGTGGTGCAAATGCAGTAGCTGAGGAACTAGAAGTACGAGTTGATCCACCACTAAAATTACGTCGCAATTTTGGGCAGTTGGCCTTTATATAAGCAATATCTATGCAATGATAGCAACCATGAAACTGAGCTTGCATTGACCTGAATTATGCCGCTTACATGTTCTACAAAGACCTTGTTGTTGTGAATGTTGCTCAACATGACTTTGGCTATGTGAGGATGATGTCCTAAAATTCTGATTTTGGCGAGACTAGTTTCCATAACTCTGAGTACGTCTGAAGGAAGACCCACCACCTAACTGATGACTGGACTGAGATGGTGATAATGACTCCTTATTAGAGGAATCCTTTCCACCTCCGCTGGATTAAACCTGCCCGTTGTCCGGGCTTTCTTGCTATGATCTTTTTCTTCTCTCCTTTGTTGTCTGTATTTTTCTAAGTGCTTGGATAATCCCACAAATGAGGAGAAGATTGTCATCCCCACCGCTGCAGCTGATGTCGTATCCTTAATGTGGTAATCCAAACCGCCAACAAACCTGCGAATCTTTGCTTTTTCTGTCTTAACCATGTGAGGAGCATGCATAGCTAACCTTATGAATTCCATGTAGTACTCTTGCACACTTTTATTCCCTTACTCGAGCTGTTCGAACTCTGTAGCCTTAGCTTCCCTATCCTCTTACGGGATAAAGTTAGCCATGAAGGCCTCTTCAAATTCTTCCCAAGTAGGCGGACCATCATCTTCATCTCTTTCCTTTTCCCATATCTCAAACCAAACGCCGTCCACATCTCTAAGCTGGTAAGCAGCCAACGCCACAACTTCATTATCAAATATTTTCATCGCTCGAGGGATTTCTTGACACCCTCCATCCACAACATTGGATCTTCATCAGCTATAGAACCATGGAACAATGGAGGACTCAACTTCTAAAATTTATTCACTCTTGAGGACTCGAAATTGTTCTGTCTATTTGTTTGAGGTGGAATCTCATCTCTTCTATCGTTCTGGTTGGCCATGAAGGCTTTAAACATCTCCATAGCACTGTTGACAACATTAAACATCTGACCCACCTCTGGAGATATAGTTGTCTGAGCCGGAGTTGCTATTGGGGGCGGTACTGGATCCTGAGGTACTGGATCATCATGATCCACCCCTTCTTCATGTTCAGCCCGGAGTACTTGAACCCCCTTTGTGGATTTTCCCCTACTTTTCTGAGTTGAAGCCTTCTTAGTTCTACCTTGAGCCACAATAGTAGCAATGGTTTCTTGAGCAGGATCCTGAGTGTCTGTGTCAGAGTTGCGAGTAGAAGCCATTTCTTCGGGTTTTGGATAAACGAATACATTAGATATTTTCTTAGAGGTAGGATCTACTACATGATCTAAAGTATGAAAAAAATGAGACTTTTCCTAAATGCTTATAGCTGCCTTTTTATAAGTATGGCACGCTCCATACCCATAAACAAGACTCTACTAACTCGGCTTCATAGACCCATAGGACTCCATAAACCTGAGGCTGTGATACCAAGTTTGTCACGACCCATTTTCTAAACAAGATGAGACGGGCACCCGATCACTAAACATGACCGAGCAAATCATCTGGGCTTATCAAATCTATTATAACTGCAAACTTTATATGCCATAAGGCAATACTGTAACCGAATACTTTTAATTAATTTTAATTTAAAACAAACCAACACTTAAACTTTATTCGTATTAACCAATGAAATACTACTAAGTTATTATAAAAAACATCTGAATATTAACCCACCGACTGTGTCTATGAAGACTCTACTGATAAACTGACGCACTGCTCAAGACATGAGATTTCCTAGCAAGTTCTCTAAGTAAACAAAGAAATAGCTAAATATAGATGACTCTAAGGAATACTCAACGAACAAAAGCGGAGCTCACCAATAGTACTGGAAGTGAGGGAAGTCCTAAAAAGTAGCCTGCTCACCTGCAAAAACCGGTTCCTACGTTGTACCGCAGACCAACGTAGGTTCCCAAAAGAGAACGTCAGTACCATCCATTATACTCAGTGAGTCTCAATGACAGGGATAAAACTTTAATAACATATACATTACGAGAAAAGGTTCTAAGTGCATGTAAAACATAAAGCTTATAAGAATCTAAAATAATTGCATAATAGAAGTTTATGAATATTCTAAAAGAAATTCTTTTTTTTTCTTTCAAAAAAAAAATACTACACTTTATACTTTGGGAGTTCCAACTATTCTGTCCTATTTCTATCTTAGTCACCGTGTTATCGACAGGGGTTCAATCCCAACCTGATCGGATAGTCTCAATCCAAGAGGTGTCACTTGCTTCATGGTTCTCAACGCTCATGCATCATACCTTAGCCTAGCTAAGTAAATTCTCAGCAACGAGAACCTTGACTCGTGTGCTCCCTAATTTGGCATAAGTAGTTTCAGGAAGTCAACGCCTTGGTTAGGACCCTCGGCCTGGACGATGACCCCTTCTCAGAATAAAGGATACTCCCAAAAATCTTTTCTTTTTAAAACTTCTTCTTGTGACTTTTCAATTATAAATCTTTTAAACAAGCTCATATTGGAATCCTTAAATGTAAGGTATGGCATAAGAATGAAATAAACATTCAAAAGTATTTCTAAATATTCTTGCTTCTTCATAAAAGTTTATTTTTCAACATGAAAATGACCTATAAGAATTACACAAAATATGAAGATTTAAGCACATATGTCAGAATAAATCATCTACCTTTAACTAAAATCATTCTAAGCTAATAGGAACTCACTCACTTCAATAAAGTGCATATTAACTCTTTTAGCCAATTCACACCTTGTATGCATGTTTTTGTGAGTTAAACCACTTTGGTTGTAACGACCCGACCGGTCGTTTTGCATAATCGGACCCCGTTTCCCTAAATAATACTTCCCGTAGCGGCTTATAGTGATTTATACTTGCGGGGGCGAGTGATTCAGAAGTGTTTAGAGTAATATAGGAACATTTGGTTCCTTTAGGTTTGCTTTAAGGCCAAGTTTGACTTCGGTCAACATTTTGAATAAACGACCTCGTAATCGAGTTTCGACGATTCCAGTAGTTTCTTATGATGATTTTGGACTTGCGCGTATGTCCGGAATGGGTTTTGGATGACCCGGGAGCGTTTTCGACGCCAATAGCGAAAACAAAGTTTCCTTAAGTTCATAATTTGGTTTGGAATGTGTTTTTTTGTTATCGAGGTCCGAACGGAATTCCGAGATCGAGTAAATTTCCGTTATGGCATTTATGACTTGCCTGCAAAATTTGGTGTCATTCCGAGTAGTATAGGTTGGTTCGGCGCATTGAAACCGAATTCGAGAACTTAAAGTTCTTAAGTTTGATTCTAGGGGTTTTTAGGTGTGATTTTGAGTGTAAGCGTTGTTTTGGGTGTTCCGAAGGCTTGAGCGAGTCCACAATATGATTTAGGACTTGTTGGTATAATTGCACGGTGGCTCGGGTGGGCCCAGGTGCCTCCCGAACACCAGACGGGGCCAAAAACCAGCAGCTTCAGTTGCTGGTGCACCAGATCTGGTGTGACCGCAGGTGCGATTGCCCAGGTCGCAGGTGCGAGACCACTCTGCGGTCAAGGACTCGCAGGTGCGACCCTAGGGAAGAAGGCCCAAGATTGCAGGTGCGGACCTGGGTCCGCAGGAGTGAATCCGCAAGTGCGAGATTCCCTCAGCAGGTGCGATCCCCAGCCTCCTTGCTCATTTTCGCAGGTGCGAGACCGTAGGTGCTGTCCTCAAGCCGCGGGTGCGAGATCACTGAAAGCAGTGAGCTCTTTTAAACACGGGACTTAGCCACATTTCTTTTTCACCATAGGTGATTTTGGGAGCTCACGAGAGGGTATTTGACCTAGCTACTAAGAGGTAAGTAATTTCCACTTCTGGTTTAATACATCAATTACTAAGTAGATTCACCCGAATTAGTGTAAATCAAGGGTTAGAATAGGAAACCTAGGGTTGATGAATTTTAGAGAATTTCACCACTTGTCTACGATGAAACCATACAAAAATCACATATTAATGATCCTTAGGTTATGGGTGAGTGATTTCTACAAAAACTTTCGGAACCCGAGCATGTTGGCCCGGGGATGTATTTTGGGATTTTTCAAGTAGGATGAATTAACTAAACTAATAGGAGAATTTCATACTCTTGAGTGTATATTGATGTATTTATATAACATTTGACTAGTTTCGAGTCCTTGGGTGATGAGTTGGGAGTTTCGGGCGCGTTCTTGACCAGGAAAGTAGGTTCTACGCGAGACGAGTCTCCTTTCCAACCTTGTAAGAGGGAATTGTCCCCATAGGTGAACATAAGTGATTGAATTTTCCTTATTTGCGGGGGCTACGCACGCGCAAAGTGACAAGAGTCCGTGCGTAGCTACTACTATGTTATGTCGGGTAGAATTTAGGATTCACAAGCATGCCTTTATGTGCCTTACCTGTATCTTTACATGTGTTCCTAGTTGCTTATTATCTTTGAAATTGACATGAGGATACTAGGAAGTTATGTGTAAGTTTAAATGCTTAGATCTCTGTTTTCAGGTATAATCCATGATAAATTTCTGAATTTCCTGATAATTCTATGTATGTATACTAGCACCCGTGTCACATTTATGATTCTTGAGCGGGGTAGCCTTATAATTATGTCAACCGCGTCGCACGATCGATTCGCGATCGGGGTAATAAATGCATCTATGGTTCGAGCCATTCGACCCTCGGCAGTGCATATTTATTTTTGCGTCGCTTCGGTCGTACGCTTCGGCATACTATGTGCTATGTATTTGACTGAGAGTCTTGTTATTATTATATAAATTTCTCCATGTGTAAGGGGAACTTGAGACTTTTGTGATAATTGTTATGTGACTCATGAGAATAAATTGCAGTTTTATGTACTTGATACTTCATGCCTTATTGATCTCCATGACTATTAATCCTGTCTAGATTTATTAAATCATATTATTTGTTAGTGACCCTAGTAAGTATCACGTCTACCTCTCATCATACTTCTTCGAGTTTAGATGGGATACTCATTGGGTACATATTTGTGTATATGTACTCATGCTACACTTCTGTACTTAATTGTACAGGTTCTGAGGCAGGTGTATCTGGTTATCAGGACGGAGCGCGATCTCGAGAGTATATTCTGGACCTGACTTCACAGTGAGCTGCTCCCCCTGGCGATCCTCAGTAGCACTGTGGAGTTATCTATTATTTTTGATATTTTTTGTCTATTCTCTTCAGGCAGTAGTACATTCGTTTTGTCTAGTCTTGTATATTCTACTAGTCGCTTGTGGACTTGTGACACTAGGTTCTGGCACATTTAGTAGACTTTCTAGTATATTTTGCTACACTGTATAGGTTGGCACACGATTTTTGAGTTACGTTGAATTAAGTTGCCTCACTTAGACGCCTTCATTAAATGATTTCTTAACTTAACTTTGACAAGTACTTAAATATCCAAGTAAGTAAAGTAATCTCGTTAGTAAACACGCGTTGGCTTGCCTGAATCTGGTGTTGGGCGCCATCACGACCTGAGTAGAATTTGGGTCGTGACAACATGGTATCAGAGCGCTAGGTTCACGTAGGTCTCACAAGTCACAGGCAAACCTAATAGAGTCTTGCGGATCGATACGGAGACGTCTGTATTTATCTTCAGGAGGCTATAGGGTGTTAGGAAACCTCTTTTTATCCTTATTCTATCGTGGAGTCGATTGTTTACTAAATCTCATTCTTCTTTTCTCTCATAGATGGTGAGGACTCATGCAGTTGACATTCCAGACCAAGGAGATGCCGCTACCCCCGCCGTCCGAGGCCGGGGGAGGGCACCGGCCCGAGGTAGGGGACGAGGGCGTCCCATAGTTATTCCATTAGCACCCCCAGCGGATCCAACAGAGGATCCCATTACTGAGGAGCAGGGTGAGGTGCCCCCAGCAGATCCAACTCCGATGGATTTCATGACTGCACCAGGCTTCCAGGAGGTCATGGGCCGTATGATGCGATTCATGGACACCATGTCCCATGCTGGTTTATTTCCAGCAGATCCTGCCACTTCTCAGGCGGGAGGGGGAGTCCATACCCCTACTGCCCAGGCTGCAGGTCAGACAACAGCATTGCATCATACCCCAGGTACACTGCCCGTGGGCGGAGCACAACCGATAGCAGCAGCACCAGAGCTCAGACCAGCTGCGGACGGCGATCCGCAGAAGCTACTCGATAGATGGACTCGATTGCACCCTCCTATATTCGGAGGTGAGAGGGGCTAGGATGCCCAGGACTTCATTGATAGGTGCAGGGACAGACTGCACAACATGAGGATTCTGGAGTCCCATGGAGTTGATTTCACTACTTTTCAGTTAGGGCAGGGCCCGCAGATGGTGGCAGTCATTTATCCTTGGTAGGCCAGAAGGTTCCCCTCTTCTCACATGGGAGCAGTTCACTCAGCTGTTCCTGGACATGTATATTCCACCTTAGAGAGGGAAGAGCTGCGGTATCAGTTTGAGCAGCTGGAGAAGGAGCAGTTGTCGGTGACCGACTACGAGGCCAGGTTTTTAGAGTTGTCCCGTCATGCCCTTATAATTCTTCCTGCTGATGCTGAGAGAGTGCGGAGGTTCGTAGTTGGGCTACACTCAGGTATTAGGGCCAACATGGCCCGAGAGGTGGAGATGGGTACTCCCTATCAGCTTGTGGTCGAGATAGCTCGTCGGATTGAGGGTTATCGATCGAGGGGCAAAGGGCAAGGTCAGCAGGACAAGAGAGTTAGATTTTTTGGAGATTTCAGAGGTGCCCCAGGCAGGGGCAGGGGTCAGTTCAGCAGAGGCCAGCCTAGCAGGCCTCCATATTCAGCTCCTCCACCACCTCCCCGTAGTGCTCCAGTGAGGCCTTATTTCAGCGCCATGCCGGAGAGTTCTTACCGACACCGGCCATCCAGGGTTACTCCGGCGGGTATACCGGTCATCAGGGGTCTCCTAGTCCTTACTTCAGTGCCATGCCAGTGAGTTCTCATCGTCCCCTAGCTATTCAGAGTTCTTCTTCAGGGCAGCAGGTCATGCCTCTAGTGAGATATTATGAGTGTGGGGATTCAGGCCATATGAGGAGGACATGTACCAGGCTTCGGGGCAAGGCTATTCAGCAGAGTTACCAGCCCACATTCTCAGCACCGGCGCCCCGTCCACCTAGAAGTGGATGACAGACTGGTAGAGGTCGTCCCAGAGGTGGAGGCCAGGCAGGGGGAGCTCAGCTAGCTCCTATTCAGTCCAGCGGAGGTCACTCTTCAGGTACACCAGCCAGGTTCTACGTTATTCCGTCCGAGCAGATGCAGTGGCCTCAAATGCCATGATCACAGATATTATTTCAGTATGTGGTAGAAAGGCATCAATGCTATTTGACCCAGGATCTACTTATTCATATGTGTCAGCCTTATTTGCTTGTTTTCTAGATGTTCCTCGCGAGTCCTTGGATTCTCCTATATATGTGTCCACTCTTGTGGGCGATTATGTGGTGGTAGACCGGATCTATCGGTCTTGTGTGATCACCTTCTGTGGGTTCGAGACTAGAGCAGACCTCCTGTTGCTCGACATGGTTGATTTTGAGATTATTTTGGGGATGGATTGGCAATCTCCCTATCATGCCATCTTGGATTTCCATGCCAAGACGGTTACTTTGGCCATGCCTAAGTTGCCTAAGTTGGAGTGGAGAGGTTCCTCAGTTAGTGCAGCTAGTAGAGTTATTTCCTTCCTGAAGGCTCGACATATGATCGAGAAGGGTTGTCTGGCGTATCTTGCTTATGTGCGGGTTGTTGATACCCAATTTTTTCTCAAATTATTTTTAAATTTGCATATATACCTTCAAAGTCATTCTCTACAGTAAGTGGTATTTTTCCATGATTTTTCGTATTTTATCAAATTATTTATTTAATACTTAATATTCCATAATTATTTACAATTATGCATAAATGATGTTATAAATAATTTCAAATTATTTTCTTATTCAATATGTTATTTATATCCTATTTTAATCCCCTTAGGATTTAATTATTTCACAAATTAGCCAATATTGGCATTATTTAGTTAATTTTAGCAATTTTTGCAAATATAGCACAAATATGCATTTATACCATTTTTTAAATAAATAACTAATCATTTTTATATTTTTATAGTAGTTAATTATCTTAATTTCATTTATTTGGTTTTAATTTCATTTTTGAACAATTACTAGCCATTTAATTAATTAATTATCCTATTTAATTTGGGTATTTAACATTTAGCCTATTTTTACTTTAAAATCTAGCCAAATTCTAACCCAACCCCACCTGATCTCTTACCCACTTAACCATCCCAATCTTCACACTCTACCTGGCCCAACCCTTCTAGTTATCTGAGCCGTTGATCAAAATAGATCAACGACCCAGAACCCTATTACCATAATTAATTAAATTAACCCCCCTCCCCCAACTGACCTTCATTTTCCAAGACTCGCTCTCTCTCTATCTCTCCCTGTGACTCTCTATCTCTCTCTAGAAGTCTCCTTGACTTCCCCCCTCTTCGATGAGGTCTGTCCATCATCTCCGATTGGTTTCTCACCGGAAACCTTGGTTCTTCATCATCTCGTGGTCATTTACCTATATCTCACCGGTCCAGTGATACCCTCGGGTCCTCAGGCGAGCTTAGAGCGGTTCTCTTGTCTCCCATGGTCCCATTCCACTTTCCGGCCTCCCCGATCGTTTGAGTAAGGTCTACAACCCGTTTCGGCTTAAGCCGGTGCCATCTCTGAGGTTCTTCCACTTCTCTGGGTTCCACGAAACCCTAACCCTATGTCTTTAAATTTATTTTAGATCTACTTTAGATCTACGGTATTACGAATCTTTTCTACATTTTTTCTCTGAAAAAACCCTCATCTTTAAATGATCTTTCAATTTCAAACTAGGGTTTCTTAACCCTTTTTCAAAAACGGTTTACTTTTAGTTTTTAGTGATTCTTACTATATTTTGAACGATTCTCTTATGTTGTCTTGCTATCTGAGTTATTAGGTTGAAAAGCCCTAATTCTTTCTAGCCCATTTCGATTATGTGTGTTTGTTTCTTGTGAAGCCATTCATGTATTCTCTGTGGCTCTCGTTGTTAGGGGTTTTAATCATCTACTGTTCTATGACTCCCTGTTTAGGGCTTCTCCGATTTGAGTACTATTTGATGATTATTTACCTAAATACTCCATTGATTCTATGCAAAGCTGTGACATTCTCTTTGAATCTATGCTTTTGTGCGTATCTCCTATAATTATGTATTGATTTTTTGAATTGCTTCCTTATTTGTGAGATGTTTCCTTAATTAGCATTGATTCCTGGTGATCTTCAGTCTCATCTGTGATTCTTTGACTGATTTTTAAAAATAAACTGAATTTTTACCTTATTTATGTGCCGCCTATACTTTCTATGTTTAAAACATTCTGTATTTGGCCTTTATTGAGTGCTACATGATTTTACTACCCCTATTATAGTAAAATCAGTTCATAAGTTGATTCCTTTTCCTTATTTAATTCTGATTGAACTTGACTCCCTAATTAAAGGGAGTCCATGTCTTTAATTGATACTAATTGAGTATTTTCTCCATAATTGTGTTAAAACTAGTACTCCTTACCTTATTTTCTTTACTCGTTTTCAGCATTATAAATACTATATTCCTTTTAGCATAACATACACTAAGATCACTAAGGTATACACACAAAGCACACTCATATTGTTCTGAATTCTCTTTTTCTCTCATACACATTCTCTCTTGCTAGTTACTGACTACTCAATCGGCTAAAAGCCAAGACTGAGTAATTACTATTGCTCTCTTGCATCTGCATACCGTTGTCCTACTGCTCTACTTCTCTGCACAACTGCTGTTCTATTCTCACTATTGACTGGTATGTTCCTAATTTAAGGTTACTGTACCCAAAACCAAATGTCTCAGTTTGTGTTAAGATTCCTGTTATTCCTTTTGTGCTTTTACTTATGGTTCTATTGTTTACCCTGTAACTAGCATATCTATGTGATTTCCCCCTTTCCATGTAGTCTCACAGATCTATTATGATTCACTATGATCCCGCATGACTCTATGTCTAGCATGTCTACTTGTCTATGTGATTCCCCTTTCCCCCTTTAATCTAACATGCCTATTACTTTTCTTATCTGATTCACTATGATTCTGCCTGATTTATGTAGAACTAGCATATCTATTTATTCTGGTTACCTCCCTTCTCCTTCAGTTCAGTATGTCCAGTACTGCTCCTATGTGTTTCATTATGAATCTGCCTTACCCCCTAACTCCTAATATTATGAGCATGCACACACCATACTTAGTTATTGTGAAATCTTGATCCTTAACCTAACATGTGACACTGTTTGACACCCTCTCAATCTAATGACAACCATGTTGTAGTTGTTTAAAAAACTGTAACTCTATTATGAGGACTATTTGTGTGCAAGTCTGCTTCTGCTATGTGACTTATTTGTCCCCTACTTCCCCTATCCCTGTTTGTGTTTGCTTCTTTAACTCTGCATGTCTTCTGAGATGTGATTGTCCTGTTTCTTCCCTCTCTAAACTGTTTTTCATAAAATAAACTCTCATGTTGTTCTCTGAAACTATTTTCAAAACAGTTATTTCAAAGCTACTTTTCAAACTCAACTCCTTTAATCTATGAGCACATTTCACTACTCTTAGTTGCTAAGTTCAGCCCCCTTCGTGTGAGCACTGCCTTGGGGACCATTTGAGTACCCATTGAACTCTGACACACACGACTGGCATTCCACATTGCACTTACTCATTCCTGGCAAGGAAACTTGGGTGTGAGCACTGCTTGGGATCCTCTGAGATCCTTAGGAACTCTGACACACCTGGGTTACAAGAAAGTCATGGCATATGGCATGTTTGGATTTGGATACTTGGGCCTACTGTTAGGCTCCCTATAGTATAACTTCTTAATTTTCTTATTCATTTATGTAATTTATGGTCGATGGTCTGTAATAATTAATTGTAAAAACAACTCTGGGGTTGGATAGTGAAATGGGTGGGGTTATGCATGCTTAGTATAATTATGGGTAGAAAACATGCTTATAGGGTTTATTTTACCTATGTGTGCAATAGTCATATGTTTAGGAGTACTTGCCATGCATGCATTAGACTCCATGTTTTAGGTCTATTTATCTCAGCATGTACACTTTATTCATGTCCTCTTAGAGAATCATGTTCAGTAAAAGCTGTTATAATCGCTGCCTCATCTTTGCAATTGCCTCACTCAGAAATCCTGTTCGCAGTTAAAATAACTATAGAATTGTCGTCATGATGATACTGCCTCTGCATGTTCATAATTACTATATCTAGAAATCCTGTTTAGNACTACTCTTAGTTGCTAAGTTCAGCCCCCTTCGTGTGAGCACTGCCTTGGGGACCATATGAGTACCCATTGAACTCTGACACACAAGGCTGGCATTCCACACTGCACTTACTCATTCCTGGCTAGGGAACTTGGGTGTGAGCACTGCCTGAGATCCTTAGGAACTCTGACATACCTGAGTTACAAAAAGGTCATGGCATATGGCATGTTTGGACTTGGATACTTGGGCCTATTGTTAGGCTCCCTATAGTATAACTTCTTAATTTTCTTATTCATTTATGTCATTTATGATCGCTGGTCTGTAATAATTAATTGTAAAAACAACTCTGGGGCTGGATAGTGAAATGGGTGGGGTTATGCATGCTTAGTATAATTGCGGGTAGAAAACATGCTTATAGGGTTTATTTTACCTATGTGTGCAATAGTCTATGTTTAGGAGTACTTGCCATGCATGCATTAGACTCCATGTTTTAGGTCTATTTATCTCATCATGTACGCTTTATTCATGTCCGCTTAAAGAATCATGTTCAGTAAAAGTTGTTATAATCGCTGCCTCATCTTTGCAATTGTCTCACTCAGAAATCCTATTCGTAGTTAAAATAACTATAAAAAATTGTCGTCATGATGATACTGCCTCTGCATGTTCATAATTACTATATCTAGAAATCCTGTTTAGGTAAAATAATAACCTCAATTGTCAATATTTGCATTAGAAACCATGTCACTTTAGGAATTCATTCTCAGCATGCTCATATGATCTATGCCAAACTCATGTGTTAAATATACTGCTAGGAACATCTAGAAATCATGTGCTAGGTTCAGCAACTTAATGAAATCATGTCTCCATACCTTCTATATAATAAGTAATCTCGCTAAAATAGATTTCAATTGTGAAAAACGTCTTTCTGCATTTAGAACAACATAGGGTTGCATTCACACCTGTTTAAATAATCACCTTTCTACCACGACTAAGTCTAAAACAGATTCGTCCGGTCTATTTGCTACTGAGACTAAACAGGATAACTGTAATATTTTCTAACCCGCCTAGGCAAGCCCCAGGCCTTAAGTTTATTAAAACTGGAAACTGTTTTTCGTGTCTTGCTAATTACGGATAAGAAATCATAGTCTAAATCTGACTAAGATACTTCTTCTAGAACTCGGACATCAGACTGTCCTGCTATTGTATTCACATGTAGTCATCCCGTCTTAGGTTCTGAAATGTGAGACCTCTTTGTGTTTGAGTCGTGCTATTCATGTGTATAATTTGTAAAGGGATATATGAGCCTCGTGTCTGCTTCTGCGTGTCCCCGCATTTGCAGTCCTAGCTGTTTTATTTGCCGCTTAGAATTTTGTCCTTTAAACCTAGGGGTTAGCCTAGTATCTACCCTGTAGGAATAGTAGTCCTAACCTCCTCTAGGACTGATAGGGCGGGACGGGTAATAGCACGGAATAAGCTTCGTGACCAACACACGTGTTTTAGATACCTTCGCGGGGTGGGAAGGGTAGAACATGGATATGATGACCGGTGCGTTAATACCACGTGTAGCTCTGCCTACCAGGTATTGCATTGATGTGATCCATATTTCCTTGAACCTAGGACCTTTTTCTCAAATGCCTATTTTTGATCTCTTTCAACTTTTAGTGAAAAATTTCAATACTTGTTTGAAATCCCCTCTTATGTGAGCCTTGTTTGTTATTTGTTTATTATTTGAATTCAAGAAATCATTTGGCCGAGACCCACAATTGTGGATCCTGAGGGGTGCCTAATACCTTCCCCTTGGGATAACTTCAAGCTCTTACCCAATCTCTGGTAACACAAATTAGTTTATGAGTTAACTACTCAAGGTGCCCTAACGCACCATAAAAATCGTTAGGTGACGACTCTTCCTTTAAATCTTTTTACCTTCAAAAGGAGTTGTCCAAAATGTCATAAACCCGATCTCTCTGCTTTAAGTTTGGGGAAAAAGGGGGCACGACAGCATGGCGACTCTGCTGGGGATTACCTAGGCTTTTACCATTGCAAATTGTTTCGTAAATTTGGACCTTTTAATTCTGTTTAAATGTTGCACCCTTTCCTCTTCCCTATCACATGCCGTTAGTTGTTTATTTCTTTTAAGAATTTATTTCACATGAGTAAAACTAACATGTCTCTTTGTTTTCTTTTGTAATTGCCTTCAATCATAACTGTTGTATTTATCGCTTTTCTCAACGTGCAATTACATGACTATCTGTTTAAATGCTTATTTATTACATATCATGCTCAACATTCATACTCCACTCGTGCCAAACAAAATACTATAGCAACACTTACAATGAGTGGTTGCGCTCTTCCTAGTCAATCAGCGGTGCAGTCGACAGTTCCGTGCCTTCCTCCTTGAGTTGTCCGCTCAAGGGTACCAGTCTAAAACCCCATAGAAACCTTACTCCGTTATATTATTGCATGCATCATGGTCAAACATAGCCAGGTTAACGTGTTGTCCGCACAATAGCCTTTAAGACAGCCTTGTCCAGAGTCCACTGGGTTTCCCTGAAACCCAAACGGACACCCTCATGCTCTGTGCATTTGTTGGGAGAACTAAATGCTTCCTGCTAATTATTGGTGTTAAATAGTCGAGTCTGGTGGGGGTAAAGGGCCTAACTTTGTCTATTTTGCGTAAAATGAGGCATGAAGTCCCCAGATTCAGTATGGTCGCCAATATCCACCCAAGACTGTTGAGTTGGTGGGAAGATCTACATTCTAGCGACAAAACGCTCGTCAAGAACATCTAGCCAGAGCATACCTACTGCTAGGACTCCGCGAGCTGGGGAAGCTGTTCGAGGGAAGCAAGAATGTCGAGTATGGGAAAGGTCATTCTGGGACCAAGTAGATAGGAATGTCTTTATTTTACTTTATCAATGTAATAAGGCCAATGGCCTAGTGACCTTTAATTCCTGTTTATTTAGTGTCATTTTAAGATTTGTCTATTTTTCTATCAATAAAATGAGGCATTTAGCATTTTAAGTTCTCCAAATCAATTTATCGCTAGGCCTACCTGGGGCACAAAGAGATCCCCAACTTAGGATACGCTTTACATTTCCGCATTACGTGTTTAATTACTGCAATATTTTTCATAATCCTCACTGAATTGGTTACCTTTTGTTTTGTTTCTCTTTTAGTTATTATCCCCTTCCCCAAAGGTTAGTTCGTGCATTCTGGCATCATCCGCCTACCGCACAAGATCCAAAGGGCCTCCACCTAATCCTCCTCTCAGTCCTCCCAAAGGTAGAAACAAGAGCAGAAGTAAGATGGAAGAATCCAGCGGTATTATGAAAGACAATACGGTTGAACAGGTTGAGGCCACTGAAGGCCGTGGTATTCAGGTTTTGCACGAGAACATGTCACCATTGGAATAGAAATTGTTGAAGTTTCAAGAGGAGCTCGACCATGTCTGGAATCTGTCCAAACTATCATTTTCCTTCAACGTCCCTGACGTCAATCGTACACCACCACAGAATATCCCAAAACAACCAAATCACCCTGCACCTCACCAAACTCTCCCTGCACCATGCAACACTTGCCACAATAACACTCCACCATCCATCCACGAACCTCAAAACCCCACGAAAGACCATTTCCATGCCTACAACAATCCCATCTACGTGGAAACTATGACCCACTCCATTCCGCCTATCTCACATATCTCCGAATATGATGAGAAGGACTTACTGATCAAGAATCTGGCTGAGGAACTTAGAAAACTAACTAGCCGAGTTCAGGGTATCGAGGGAGTCAAGGGAATTGAAGGTTTGAACTATGAAGATCTCTTTATACAACCTGGCGTTGAACTACCCGAGGGGTACAAACCTCCAAAGTTCGAGATGTTTGATGGAACTAGCGATCCGAGAGTCCATCTGAGGACCTACTGTGATAAGTTGGTTGGCGTAGGAAAAGACGAAAGAATCTACATGAAGCTGTTCATGAGGAGTCTGAAGGGAGACGCACTGTCTTGGTACATCAGCCAAGACCCTAAGAAATGGTCAAATTAGGTAGGTATGGCAACAAACTTCATGGACAGGTTTAAATTCAATACAGAGAACGCACCAGATGTGTTCTACATCCAGAATTTAAAGAAGAAACCCACAGAAACCTTTCGCGAGTATGCTACTCGTTGGAGGTCGGAAGTTGCTAAAGTTAGACCTGCTTTAGAAGAGGAACAAATGAACAAGTTCTTTGTCCGAGCTCAGGACCCACAATATTATGAACGGCTAATGATGGTTGAAGGCCACAAGTTCTCCGACATTATCAAATTAGGGTAGAGAATTGAAGAAGGCATCAAGAACGGTATGGTTACAAATTTTGAAGCCTTGAAGGCTACTAACAAAGATTTGCAGTCCGGTGGTGTGTCTAAGAAGAGAGACGTGGGAGCCGTAATGGTTGCACAACAAGCCAAATCCCCACCCAAATACCAAGACTACCCAACACCTCCCTTCACATATCAGCCCACCTCAAACAACCAAGCACCCTCACCTTCATACCAACCTCCACCACCCACATATCAACCTACCTCACCTAGATATTCGCAACCCGCTCCCGTTTACAACATCTATAATTCCCAGCCACCTCACTATCAATCACCCCCTACCCGTCAAAACTTCCCTAGGCCTCGTACTAACTTTGATCGTCGCCCTCCAAAGCAATATACCGCCATAGCCGAGCCCATTGACCAGTTGTATGAAAAACTCAAAGCTGTTGGTTACGTCACACCTATCCCTGCTGCCACCCTTGAGAACCATTCTCAGTGGGTTAACCCTAACAAATCTTGTGCATACCATTCTGGCATGAAAGGACACACCATCGAAGAATGCCGATCTGTTAAAGATAAAATACAGACCCTCATTGATAACAAGATTATTGCAGCAAAGGATCCCGCTCCAAACATCCACAATAACCCTTTACCAGACCATAAGGGTGGTAGATGATGATTGGGATCCCGAGGGGTCAATCGGGTTGATTGCAGAAGGCAATGACCCAAAGAAACCTGCGGTCACTCTCAACCCGATCATAGTCCAGATTCATCCATCTGAGAATGCCGAGGTAAATATTTCTATCCCACTTGAGTTTGAAGCAGTGCCACCTACAAAGGCAAAGGCTCCAGTGCCAATTGAAGTTGAGTTTGTATCTTTAGCAAATGCACCGGCACCACTCGAGGTTGCAGTATTTCCACCCCTAACATACACTCCAGTTGAAGTGAGAATGACCACGCCAATTCTAGTAGCAATGTCAACCACACCACCTTTCTATTCAGATTCTATCCCTTGGTATTATACAGCTGAGGCAAGAAGGAAAGGTAAAAACAGGTCTGAGGAAGCCATCGCGGCATAGGGTATGACGAGAACTGGTAGAGTCTATACCCCTAAACATCTGGCCGAGTCAACCAAATAAGCCGCCAACCGTCCACCCCTCATTGAAACAGGTTCTGATGATCTTTGGAGGAAAATAGAAGCTAAGGAGTATTTGGTCATCGACCAACTGAACAAGACATCAGCACAAATATCCATTCTTTCTTTGCTGCAGAATTCTGAGACGCACAGAAATGCTTTACTAAAAGTGTTGAGTGAAGCATACATGCCGAATAACATTACTAGTGGAGAAATGGCCAACATGGTGGGACAGGTACTGGAAAGTCACAAAATTACTTTTCATGAAGACGAGTTACCACATGAGGGATTGGGACATAACAAAGCATTGCACATCACCGTACAATGCGAAGATCATTTCATCACAAGGATCTTGATCGACGGAGGTTCCAATCTTAACATTTTTCTGTTGATAACACTCAAGAAGTTGGGTAAAGGACTACATGAGATAAGAGAGGGAGCAATCAACGTGAAAGCCTTCGACGGGTCCCAAAGAGCTACCATGGGGGAAATCAGTCTATGCTTACAGATGGGACCAACCTGGTTCGAAGTGAACTTCCAAGTAATAGGCGTGCCGACATCTTACAACTTGATGTTAGGGCGACCCTGGATCCATGCTGCTGGGGTTGTCGCATCAACACTACATCAAGCGGTGAAATTCGAGTGGAACCACCAATAGGTAATCATCCACGTCGACGGTAGCAACCCTATCTATAGTCGCCAGACTATCCTTGTGATTGATGGAAAGAGAAATTTGGGTGGAGTAACTTATCACCATATTGAGCGAGTCAATGCCATTGACAAAGACAAATGGTGGGATAGCAAAATCGAGAGTATACTAAACTGGAATGGGTACGAGCCTGGCAAAGGGGTCGGCAAGAACCTTCAAGGAATCTCCAAACCCATCAAAATCAAGAAACATGGTACTACTTTCGGTCTGGGATATGAGTACACATGGGAGGAATTCAACAGCTGGTCGCCACCTTGTCGCGGTCCTTACTACCCATTGGAGCAGCTGATACCGCATCTGGAGCGGACCTTCCAATAGGCCAACATTACTTATGGGTCATACGAAGAAGAAGCACTCGCTGCACTAAGGAATTTGTTCCTAGAGGATGATGATATGGATTGCCGTGTTATTCTCGAGGAGGAGGGGGAGGAAGGCCCTTTCGTAAAGGCAGTAAGCGAGGGAGCATATCTCAAGAACTGGTCTATCAGGACCACCAGAGCCCGTCGGGCCTCGGGGTAGCAAGGCTAAAAACAAGCATTATTTACCGTTTTATTTACTAAACAATTTTCCTTTTCTACATTTTTCAGTTTCTGCAATAAGATCTTCAATGTTCAAAACAAGTTGTTCAATTTAGCAAAGCAATTTTCAATTTCTTTATGAATCCGATATTTATTGTCACCGTTTTCTCTCATTACCTTATCTATACAACATTACTATCACTTTACTTGATGAACCAATAACTGTGACGTGCAATGAGGCGACGCAACAAATGGACATTGATTCAGACAAAGACGATATACCCGACGAAATCGTTAAAGAGGTCGAAAACTTTGAAAATAGACCTAAGTCCAACTTGGATGAAACTGAGATTGTCAACCTGGGAGACTCAGAAAACGTCAAGGAAACACGCATCAGTATCCATTTGTCACCGTCAGAGAAGAAAGAGTACACTGAGTTCCTAAAGGAGTATGAGGACATATTCGGCTGGTCATATGACGACATGACTGGTCTAAGTACGTCCATTATGGCTCACAAATTGCCGACCAATCCGACATGTCCACTGGTAAAGCATAAGCTCAGAAAGTTCAAACCTGACATGAGTTTGAAAATCAAAGAAGAAGTTACCAAGCAGATCAACGCTAGAGTTCTCCGGGTGGTTGAATACCCGACATGGTTAGCCAACATTGTACCTGTGCCAAAGAAAGACGGGAAGGTCAGAGTCTGTGTCGACTACCGGGATCTCAATCGGGCCAGCCCTAAAGATGACTTCCCCTTTCCAAACATACACATTCTAATTGATAATTGCGCCAAGCATGAGCTACAGTCCTTCGTAGATTGCTTCGCTGGATATCATAAAATTTGGATGGATGAGGAAGATGCTGAGAAAACGGCGTTCATCATGCCCTGGGGAGTGTACTGTTACAAGATGATGTCGTTCGATTTAAAGAATGCAGGGACCACCTACATAAGGGCTATGACTACCATATCCCACGACATGATTCAGAAAGAGATCGAGGTGTATGTGGACGACGTCATTATCAAATCAAAGAAAGATGCTTATCACATGGATGATTTAAGGAAGTTCTTCAATAGGTTGAGAAAATATAATCTTAAGCTGAACCCCGCAAAGTGTGCATTCAGGGTTCCTGCTGAGAAGTTGCTGGGATTCATTGTGAGCCGCCGGGGAATAGAATTGGATCCGTCAAAGGTCAAAGACATTCAAGAACTACCACCGCCCAGAAAAAAGAAAGATGTTATGAGCTTCTTGGGAAGGATCAATTACATCAGCCGATTCATAGCACAGTTTACAATCATGTGTGAGCCGATCTTCAAAATGTTAAAGAAGGACGCTGCAACTAAGTGGACCGGGCATTGTCAGAAAGCTTTCGACAGAATCAAGGAGTATCTATACACACCGCCAGTCTTGGTACCACTTGAGCCAGGTAGGCCCCTGCTACTCTACCTTGCCGTACTAGATGGAGCTTTCAGTTGCGTTCTGGGGCAACATGACGAAACAGGAATGAAGGAACAAGCTATTTATTATCTCAGCAAGAAGTTCACTCCATATGAGGCCCGGTATTCTTTGGTGGAACGCACCTGCTACGCTTTGACTTGGGTCGCTCAGAAGTTAAGACACTACTTTTGTGCCTACACAACATATCTCATATCAAGGATGGATCCATTAATATATCTTTCAGAAACCCATGCCCACTGGCAAGCTAGCCAAGTGGCAAATCCTGTTGAGTGAGTTCGACATCATTTATGTGACTCAAAAAGCGGTCAAGGGACAGGCATTAGCAGACCATCTTGCTGAGAATCCAGTGGACGGAGAATACGAACCCCTGAAAACGTATTTTCCTGATGAAGAAGTATCATTCGTAGGAGAAGACATTGCGGAATCCTACGAAGGTTGGATGATGTTCTTTGATGGCGCAGCAAACTTCAAAGTAGTCGGTATTGGAGCAGTCTTAATATCGGAAACATGTCAGCATTATCCAGCATCCGCCAAACTCAGGTTTCCTTGCACCAACAACATGGCTGAATATGAGGCCTGCATCTTGGGGCTCAACATGGCCATCGACATGAACGTCCAAGAGCTATTAGTGATTGTTGACTCAGACTTATTGGTACATCAAGTGCAAGGGGAGTGGGCAACCAAAAATTCCAAAATACTACCCCATCTACATCACGTTTAGGAGTTGAGAAAGAGGTTCACAAAGACAGAGTTCCAGCATGTCCCCAGAATCCAGAATGAGTTCGCCGATGCTCTGGATACCTTGTCATCTATGATTCAACATCCAGACAAAACTTTCATTAACCTCATTCCAGCGAAAATTCACAATCAACCGGCCTACTGTGCCCATGTTGAGGAAGAAGCATGCGGAAATCCTTGGTTTCATGACATCAAGGAGTATTTAGAAAAAGGAGAATACCTAGAGCTTGCAAACGCCACTCAGAAGTGCACACTTCGGAGATTGTCTAACAATTTCTTTCACAGCGGAGGAACCCTGTATAGAAGGACTCCTGATTTGGGATTATTAAGGTGCGTCGACGCAAAGGAAGCATCAAAACTATTGGAAGAAATTCATGTTGGGACCTGCGGTCCACATATGAACGAGTTTGTATTAGCAAAAACGATACTCCGAGCTGGTTACTTCTGGATGACCATGGAAACAGACTGCATCCAGTACGCTCGGAAATGCCACCGCTGTCAGATACATGGAGATATGATAAAGGTACCTCCGAGTGAGCTTAACGCAATGACTTTACCATGGCCGTTCGCCGCCTGGGGTAGGGATGTCATTATATCAATCAAGCATGCCGCCTCCAACGGACACATGTTTATTCTATTCGCCATTGATTACTTTACTAAATGGGTCGAAGCAGCCTCCTACAAAGCAGTTACCAAGAAAGTTGTGGCCGGCTTTGTCCGCGACTACATTATTTGTCGGTTCGGGGTTCTAGAGTTAATCATCACCGACAATGGTTCTAATCTCAACAGTGACTTGATGAAAGCCATGTGTGAAACATTCAAGAGCAAACACAAGAACTCCACAGCTTACAGACCTTAGATGAATGGATATGTCGAAGCCGCTAACAAAAACATCAAGAAAATATTAAGGAAGATGATAGAAAGGCACAAGCAATGGCATGAGAAGTTATCATTCGCCTTATTGGGATATCGCACCACAGTCTGCACATCAACCGGGGCAACTCCCTATATGCTGGTCTACGGTACAGAGGCTGTTATTCCTGCCGAAGTTGAGATTCCATCTCTGAGAATCATACAAGAAGCTGAGCTCAGCGATGCAAAATGGGTAAGGAACCATTATGAGCAACTAGCCCTCATAGACGGAAAGAGAATGAACGCAGTTTGTCACAGTAAACTATATCAAAACAGAATGACTAGAGCCTTCAACAAGAAAGTCAAGCCAAGATGATTCACACCAGGGCAACTGGTGCTAAAGAAAAGCTTTCCATATCAAGATGAAGCCAAAGGGAAGTTCTCTCCCAACTGGAAGGGCCATACATGGTTCACAGAGTACTGACAGGAGGAGCACTTATACTTGCAGAAATGGACGGAGAAGTTTGCCAAAACCAATCAATTCAGATGCAGTCAAGCACTACTATGTGTAATTCCTTATGCTTTGGTCAACAATGTAAATTGAACTACGCTTGACCTGATTCCCGTTTAAGAGGGGATACGTAGGCAACCCTATGGGTTCGGTCACAATTCAATAAAAATTTCTCTTTTCCCACGGATGGAAACTGGGGCAGAATTTTGAGGGGGGCAAGTTCAACAGATCACCTCACGAGCAACAGTCATAAGTTTCCACCCATCAAACTGGGGCAGAATATTGAGGAGGACCCTCAAAATTCTGAGGCAGGAGAGGTTGCAACGTCTCGTACCGCATCCCAGTCGTCGGTTCATCTAAAGAAAAACTATTTTAGATTATATGCTTATGTCATATCTTTATAAAATCATGCATATTTATTTCTCGAAACAGCCTGTTTAGCAAACACTACCCATATGATACAATCAATGATATCACCATGATCAAGCAGACAAGTCAAGCAATGCCCGCGGGGATACGAACTAACCTTCCCCTTGCAGAACTCACGATTTTTCTTTGGATCCAGGCACAACGCTTAAGAAGGGCCCCCAAAACATATTATCCTCCCGAAGGACGTACATTTCTCAAAGACACGCTTCTCAAACTCGTCGCACACGCCAACATTTGTTATCATCACAAACGACACTTCAGCCGCAATTCATCACCAGCTAAGAACTCCTATCTGCATTTTCTTTTCTGCATAAGGCTACCATTCTGCCTTCCGAGACTAAACGCTGTCTCCATCTGCATTTGATTTCCTGCATTGCATAAGGCTACTATTCTGGCTTCCGAGACTAAACACTGTCTCCATCTGCATTTTCTCTTCTGCATAAGGCTACCATTCTGCCTTCCGAGGTTAAACGCTACCTCCATCTGCATCTGCATTGCATAAGGCTACCATTCTGCCTTCCGAGGTTAAACGCTACCTCCATCTGCATCTGCATTGCATAAGGCTACCATTATGCCTTCCGAGGTTAAACGCTACCTCCATCTGCATTTATTTCTTGCAAAAGGCTACCATTCTGCCTTCCGAGGTTCAACTCTACCTCCATTTGCATTTATTTCTTGCATAAGACTACCATTCTTCCTTCCGAGGTTCAACGCTACCTCCATCTGCATTTATTTCTTGCATAAGGCTACCATTCTGCCTTCCGAGGTTCAACGCTAACTCCATCTGCATTTATCTCTTGCATAAGGCTACCATTCTGCCTTCCGAGTTTAAACGCTACCTCCATTTTACTTTTCAAAGGAACTATTGTCTCTACCAGTATCTACCTCATTTCCTTTCGGCCTAAGCTCTGCCCTTTTAATTCTCAAGACTAAGCTCTGTTTTGTTAGCATCATACTATTGCATCTCTCATGGGCTGAAATATAGCCAACCTATCCAAAGGCGTCATCGTTCGGAGGCACCATCTTCATGGCCCGAGAACACCATTGCATGGCCTGAGGATCTCTTTTATCAGCTTGCATATCATTATTCAAAGGCATCATAGTTCGTAGGCACCATCCTCATGGCCTGAGAACATCATTTCATAGCCTGTGAATCCCGCATCAAGCGATTCATGGTCCATGACATCATGGTCTAAGGACGTCATCCTCAACTGTCCAAAGACGACATTCATAGTCTAATGGGAATCTGCATCATGTTTAAATCACGCACAATATATGCTTGTTATTCATTTGCAGGAAATCCAGCCAAGAACAGCCATCCAGGCAGGAGTGGACCGCTCCAGTTCTCCTAACTACCCCATAAACCATCTTTGCTCACCTTGCTTTGCACCTTGCGCCCGTCCTTATAAAACGTCACCGGTATACTTCGCTAGTGGCTCCTGAACTACATACGAACTGATTCCTATAAAACCAGGGATATGTAGGCAGCTCAGAAGCTAGGGTGCGGCCTGAATCTTTCATACCATTTCCGCTCGGTCAAAATTGGCCATCATATCTTTACCCGACAACTCTTTCATCCTTCCCGGGTAAAGAGGGGCAGCTGTTGATACCCAATTTTTCCTCAAATTATTTTCAAATTTGCATATATACCTTCAAAGTCATTCTATATAGTAAGTGATATTTTCCATGATTTTTCGTATTTTATCAAATTATTTATTTAATACTTTATATTCCATAATTATTTATAACTATGCATAAATGATGTTATAAATAATTTCAAATTATTTTCTCATTCAATATGTTATTTATGTCCTATTTTAATCCCTTAGGATTTAATTATTTTACAAATTAGCCAATATTGATATTATTTAGTTAATTTCAACAATTTTTGCAAATATAGCACAAATATGCATTTATACCTTTTTTTAAATAAATAACTAATCATTTTTATATTTTTATAGTAGTTAATTATCTTAGTTTCATTTATTTGGTTTTAATTTCATTTTTTCACAATTACTAGCCATTTAATTAATTAAATATCCTATTTAATTTGGGTATTTAACATTTAGCCTATTTTTACTTTAAAATCTAGCCAAATTCTAACCCAACCCCACCTGATCTCTTACCCACTTAACCAGCCCAATTGACCAGCCCAATCTTCAAACTCTACCCGGCCGAACCCTGCTAATTATCTGAGTTGTTGATCAAAATAGATCAACGGCCCAGAACCCTATTACCATAATGAATTCAATTAACCCCCCCCCCCCCAACCGACTTTCATTTTCCAAGACTCACACTCTCTCTATCTCTCCATGTGACTCTCTAGCTCTCTCTTGAAGTCTCCTTGACTTGCCCCCTTCGATGAGGTCTGTCCATCTTCTCCGGTTGGTTTCTCACCGGAAACCTTGGTTCTTCATCATCTCGTGGTCATTTACCTATCTCTCACCGGTCCAGTGATACCCTAGGGTCCTCAGGGGAGCTCGGAGCGGTTCCCTTTCCTCCCATGGTCCTATGCCACTTTCCGGCCTCCCTGGCCGTCTGAGTAAGGTCTACAACTTGTTCCGACTTAAGCCGGTGCAATCTCTGAGGTTCTTCCTCTTCTATAGGTTCCACAAAACCCTAACCCTATGTCTTTAAATTTATTTTAGATCTACTTTAGATCTACGGTATTACAAAGCTTTTCTACGTTTTTTCTCTGAAAAAACTCTTATCTTTAAACGATCTTTCAATTTCAAACCAGGGTTTCTTAACCTTTTTTCAAAATCGGTTTTACTTATAGTTTTTAGTGATTCTTACTGTATTTTGAACGATTCTCTTATGTTGTCTTGCTATCTGAGTTATTAGGTTGAAAAGCCCTAATTCTTTCTAGCCCATTTTGATTATGTGTGTTTGTTTCTTGTGAAGCCATTCATGTATTCTCTGTGGCTCTTGTTGTTAGGGGTTTTAATCCTCTACTGTTCTATGACTCCCTGTTTAGTGCTTCTCCTATTTAAGTACTATTTGACAATTATTTACCTAAATACTCCATTGATTCTATGCAAAGCTGTGACATTCTCTTTGAATCTATGCTTTTGTGCGTATCTCCTATAATTATATATTGATTTTTTGAATTGCTTCCTTATTTGTGAGATGTTTCCTTAATTAGCATTGATTCCTGGTGATCTTCAGTCTCATTCGTGATTCTTTGACTGATTTTTAAAACTAAACTGAATTTTTACCTTATTTATGTGCCGCCTATACTTTCTATGTTTAAAACATTCTGTATTTGGCCTTTATTGAGTGCTACATGATTTTACTACCCCTATTATAGTAAAATAAGTTCATAATTTGATTCATTTTCCTTATTTAATTCTGTTGAACTTGACTCCCAAATTAAAGGGAGTCCATGTCTTTAATTGATACTAATTGAGTATTTTCTCCATAATTGTGTTAAAACGAGTACTCCTTACCTTATTTGCTTTACTCGTTTTTAGCATTATAAATACTCTATTCCTTTAAGCATAGCATACACTAAGATCACTAAGGTATACACACAGAGCACACTCATATGGTTCTGAATTCTCTTTTGCTCTCATACACATTCTCTCTTGCCAGTTACTGACTACTCAATCGGCTAAAAGCCAAGACTAGGTAATTACTGTTTCTCTCTTGCATCTGCATACCGTTGTCCTACTGCTCTACTTCTCTGCACAACTGCTGTTCTATTCTCACTATTGACTGGTATGTTCCTAGTTTAAGGTTACTGTACCCAAAACCATATGTCTCAGTTTGTGTTAAGATTCCTGTTAATCCTTTTGTGCTTTTACTTATGGTTCTATTGTTTACCCTGTAACTAGCATATCTATGTGATTTCCCCCATTCCCTGTAGTCTCACAGGTCTATTATGATTTACAATGATCCTGCCTGACTCTATGTCTAGCATGTCTACTTGCCTATGTGATTCCCGTTTCCCCCTTTAGTCTAACATGCCTATTACTTTCCTTATGTGATTCACTATGATTCTGCCTGATTTATGTAGAACTAGCATATCTATTTATTTTGGTGACCTCCCTTCTCCTTCAGTTCGGTATGTCCAGTAATGCTCCTATGTGTTTCATTATGAATCTGCCTTACCCCCTGACTCCTAATATTATGAGCATGCACACACCATACTTAGTTATTGTGAAATCTTGATCCTAAACCTAACATGTGACATTGTTTGACACCCTCTCAATCTAATGACAACCATGATGTAGTTGTTTAAAAACCTGTAACTCTATTCTGAGGACTATTTGTGTGCAAGTCTTCTTCTGCTACGTGACTTATTTGTCCCGTAGTTACCCTATCCCTGTTTGTGTTTGCTTCCTGAACTCTGCATGTCTTCTGAGCTGTGATTGTCCTGTTTCTTCCCCCTCTAAACTGTTTTTCATAAAATAAACTCTCATGTTGTTCTCTGAAACTATTTTCAAAACAGTTATTTCAAAGCTACTTTTCAAACTCAACTCCTTTAAGCTATGAGCACATTTCACTACTCTTAGTTGCTAAGTTCAGCCCCTTTCGTGTGAGCACTTCCTTGGGGACCATCCGAGTACCCATTGAACTCTGACACACAAGGCTAGCATTCCACATTGCACTTACTCAATCCTGGCTAGGGAACTTGGGTGTGAGAACTGCCTGGGATCCTCTGAGATCCTTAGGAACTCTGACACACCTGGGTTACAAAAAGTTCATGGCATATGGCATGTTTGGACTTGGATACTTGGGCCTACTGTTAGGCTCCCTATAGTATGGGGTGTCTTGTGAGGTTTATACAGACCACCGCAGCTTGCAGCACTTATTCAAATAGAGGGATCTTAATTTGAGGCAGCGCAGGTGGCTTGAGTTGCTGAAGGACTATGAAATCACCATTCTTTATCATCCGGGAAAGGCAAATGTGGTTGCAATTGCTTTGAGTAGGAAATCGGAGAGTATGGGTAGCTTGGCTTATATTACAGCAGAGGAGAGACCTCTAGCCCTGGACATTTAGTCCTTGGCTAATCGCCTGGTGAGATTAGACCTTTCAGAGCCTCGTCGAGTTTTAGCACATGTGGTTGCTCAGTCTTCATTATTGGGGGAGATTAAGGCTCGACAATATGATGATCCACGCTTGGCAGAGCTACGAGAGACAATGGTTCAGGGTGGTTCCAAGGAGGTTACTATTGGCGAGGATGGTGTTCTGAGACTCTACAGCCGTTTATGTGTTCCTAATATCGATGGCCTTAGGGGGAGGATTCTAGAGGAGGCGCACAGTTCTCGATATTTTGTTCATCCTAGTGCTACGAAGATGTATCGTGATTTGAAGCAGCATTTCTGGTGGAGACGGATGAAGAGGGACATTGTGGAGTATGTGGCTAGGTGTCTTAATTGCCAGCAGGTTAAGTATGAGCACCAGAGGCCAGGAGGCCTACTTCAGCAGATGCCCATTCCTGAGTGGAAGTGGGAGCGCATCACTATGGACTTCATGGTTGGGTTGCCTCGGACTTTGCGGAAGGTTGACGTGGTTTGGGTCATTGTGGATAGATTGACCAAATCGGCGCATTTCATTCCTATAGCTACTACTTATACTTCTGAGAGGCTAGCCTAGATCTACATTCGGGAGATAGTCCAGTTACACGGTGTGCCGGTGTCCATTATATCAAATCGAGGTCCTTAGTTCACCTCGCACTTCTGGAGAGCATTGCATAGTGACATGGGTACCCAGATAGATCTCAGCACATCATTTCACCCTCAGACTGATGGCCAGTCGGAGCGTACAGTTCAGATATTGGAGGACATGCTCAGAGCATGTGTGATTGACTTTGGAGGTCAGTGGGACCAGTTCTTGCCTTTGGCCGATTTTGCTTACAACAATAGTTATCAGACCAGCATTGAGATGGCTCCATTTGAGGCTTTGTATGGTCGGCGATGTCGTTCTACTATCGGGTGGTTTGAGCCTGGCGAGGCTAAGTTATATGGCACGAACCTGGTGAGAGATGCCTTGGAGAAGGTGAAATTGATTCAGGAGAGGCTCCGCACAGCACAGTCCAGACAGAAGAGTTACGCGGATCAGAAGGCACGCGAT
Source organism: Nicotiana undulata (assembly GCA_005239495.1). Classification (NCBI taxonomy): domain Eukaryota; kingdom Viridiplantae; phylum Streptophyta; class Magnoliopsida; order Solanales; family Solanaceae; genus Nicotiana; species Nicotiana undulata. The sequence goes on along the minus strand of ML281882.1, from coordinate 3,751 downwards.
GTATCATTTATGGAGGGAGATAAGGTTCTGCTGAAGGTTTCACTGATGAAGGGCATTATGAGATTCGGGAAGAATGGCAAGCTGAGCCCGAGGTTCATAGGTCCTTTCGAGGTATTGAGGCGAGTTGGAGAGGTTGCTTATGAGCTTGCCTTACCTCCCAGCTTATCAGGGGTTCATCCGATCTTTCACGTATCCATGCTCCGGAGATATCACACTGACTTCTCTCACGTGGTTGATTTCAACACTATTCAGTTGGATGAGAGATTGGGCTACGAGGAGGAGCCAGTTGCTATTATTGACAGACAGGATCGACAATTGATATCCTAGAGAGTTTCTGCCGTAAAAGTCCAGTGGAGGGGCCAACCAGCCGAGGAGGCAACTTGGGAGTCCGAGGAGGGCATGTAGAGCAGATATCCATACTTATTTATCACTTCAAGTATGATTCTAGACCCGTTCGAGGACGAACGTTTGTTTAAGAGGTGGATAATGTAACGACCCGACCGGTCGTTTTGCGTAATCGGACCTCGTTCCCCTAAATAAGACTTCCCGTAGCAGCTTATAGTGATTTATATTTGCGGGGGCGGGTGGTTCGGGATTCGAAAGTGTTTAGAGTAATATAGGAACACTTGGTTCCTTCAGGTTGGCTTTAAGGCTAAGTTTGACTTCGGTCAACATTTTGAGTAAACGACCTCGGAATCGAGTTTGGACGGTTCCAGTAGCTTCGTATGATGATTTCAGACTTGCCCGTATGTCCGGAATGGGTTTTGGATGACCCAGGAGGGTTTCAACACCAATAGCGAAAACAGAGTTTCCTTAAGTTCATAATTTGGTTTGAAACGTGTTTTTGTGTTATCGAGGTCCGAACGAAACTCTAAGATCGGGAATAGTTCTGTTATGTCATTTATGACTTGCCTACAATTTTTGGTGTCATTCCGAGTAGTATAGGTCGGTTCGGTGCATTGAAAACGAATTCGAGAACTTAAAGTTCTTCAGTTTGAGTCTAGGGGTTTTGAGGTGTGATTTTGAGTGTTAGCATTGTTTTGGGTGTTTCGAAGGCTCGAGCGAGTCCGTAATATGATTTAGGACTTGTTGTTATAATTGTACGGGGGCTCGGATGGGCCCAGGTGCCTCCCGGACACCAAACGGGGCCAAAAACCAGCAGCTTCAAGTGCTGGTGCACCAGATCTAGTGTGATAGCAGGTGCATTTGCCCAGGTCGCAGGTGCGAGACCGCTCTTACGGTCGAGGCTTCGCAGGTGCGACCCCAGGGGAGAAGGCCCAAGATCGCAGGTGCGGACCTGGGTCCGCAGGAGCGGATCCGCAGGTGCGAGATTCCCTCCGCAGGTACGATCCCCAGCCTCCTTGCTCATTTTCGCAGGTGCGGTCCTCGCCGCAGGTGCGAGATAACTGAAGGCAGTGAGCTCTTTTAAACACGGGACATAGTCATTTTTCACCATTGTTTCTTCACCATAGGCGATTTTGGGAGCTCACAAGAGGGTATTCGACCTAGCTACTAAAAGGTAAGTAATTTCTACTTCAATGTTGGTTTTATATATCAATTACTAAGTAGATTAACACCCCAATTAGTGTAAATCAAGGGTTAGAGTGGGAAACCTAGGTTTGATGAATTTTAGAGAATTTCACCACTTGTCTACCATGAAACTATACAAAAATCACATATTAATGATCCTTAGGTTATGGGTGAGTGATTTCTACAAAAATTTCCGGAACCCGAGCATGTGGGCCCGGGGATGTATTTTGGGATTTTTCAAGTAGGATGAATTAACTAAACTAATAGGATAATTTCATACTCTTGAGTGTATATTGACGTATTTATATACCATTTGACTAGTTTCGAGTCCTTGGGTGACGAGTTGGGAGTTTCGGGCGCGTTCTTGACCGGGGAAGTAGGTTCTACGTGAGGTGAGTCTCCTTTCCAACCTTTTAAGAGGGAATTGTCCCCATAGGTGAATGTAAGTGATTGAAATTTCCTCATTTGCGGGGGCTACGCACGCGCAAAGTGACGAGAGTCCGTGTGTAGATACTACTATGTTATGTCGGGTAGAATTTAGGATTCACAAGCATGCCTTTATGTGCCTTACCTGTATCTTTACATGTGTTCCTAGTTGCTTATTATCTTTGAAACTGACATGAGGATACTAGGAAGTTATGTGTAAGTTTAAATGCTTAGATCTCTGTTTTCAGGTATAATCCATGATAAATTCCTGAATTTCTTGATAATTCTATGTATGTATACGAGCACCCGTGTCGCATGTATGATTCATGAGCGGGGTACCCTTAAAATTATGTCAACCGCGTCGCACGATCGATTCACGAGCGGGGTAATAGATGCATCTATGGTTCGAGCCATTCGACCCTCGGCAGTGCACATTTATTTTTGCGTCACTTCGGTCGTACGCTTCGGCATACTATGTGCTATGTATTTGACTGAGAGTCTTGTTATTATTAAATAAATTGCTCCATGTGTAAGGGAAACTTGAGACTTTTGTGATAATTGTTATGTGACTCATGAGAATAAATTGCAGTTTTATGTACTTGATACTCCATGCCTTAGTGATCTCCATGACTATTATTCCTGTCTAGATTTATTAAATCATATTATTTGTTAGTGACCCTACTAAGTATCACGTCTACCTCTCGTCACTACTTCTTCGAGTTTAGACGGGATACTCACTGGGTACATATTTGCTTATATGTACTCATGCTACGCTTTTATACTTAATTGTACAGGTTCTGAGGCAGGTGTATCTGGTTATCAGGCCGGAGCGCGATCTCGAGAGCATATTCTGGACCTGACTTCACGGTGAGCTGCTCCCCCTGGCGATCCTCAGCATCACTATGGAGTTATCTATTATTTTGGATATTTTCTGTCTATTCTCCTCAGGCAGTAGTACATTCGTTTTGTCTAGTCTTGTATATTCTACTAGTCGCTTGTGGACTTGTGATACTAGGTTCTGGCACTTTTAGTAGACTTTCTGGTATATTTTGCTACACTGTATAGGTTGGCACACGATTTTTGAGTTACGTTGAATTAAGTTGCCTCACTTAGCCGCCTTCATTAAATGATTTCTTAACTTAAGTTTGACAAGTAATTAAATATCCAAGTAAGTAAAGTAATCTCATTAGTAAACACGCGTTGGCTTGCCTGACTCCGGTGTTGGGAGCCATCACGACCTGAGTAGAATTTGGGTCGTGAAATTGGTAAAGAGTTATATCAACTCACCTCAAAACTTCTCGAGCCAATACGTAGGCCCCAGTCCAATTGACACCAGTCAAACAATAGATTCTACAACAACCAGTGTATTTTAATCAATTTTAAAGTTTCACAACTAAACATGAAATTTATTGTTGATATAGAGAAAGAAGAGACTTAACTATTCAATTCTTACCTATTACTACTGTAGGGTAATTGAGAATAGGGAATTTTATATACCTGAGTTTAAGAATTAGTGATTTGTAAAGAACCCTAGAATTTTCCGTTGCCTGCATGAGTATTTTGCTGTATCGCCGCTTCTGTTTCTGGGCAAACAGAATGTTGTGTTATGTTCTTTTTCCTAAGGCTTATGCATTTTTACCTGCCAACCTTTTCTTTTGTTTTTTTCTATATTTTTTTTTTGTTTTTTTGTTTTTTTTGTTTTGACTTAACTTGACTTAACTAGTAACTAATGATACTCACTTTTAATAATTAATAATATTAAAATTATTAATATTTCCCTAATTGTATATCCAAT
>ML281880.1:0-11331 GCA_005239495.1 Nicotiana undulata | reverse complement strand
CTCTCCCCCCCCCCCCCCAAATTAGGTTTAGGACTCCTTTTATACGAATTAGGGTCGTATAGGACTGAAATAACCTTGTCCCGGATGAAGTAGGAAAATCTAGCGTCCAGGCCAGCGCCTAGCGCTGGACCAGACTTGGGTTGGAGGCAGTACATGTTTTTTTTTTTTGCAAGCTTCAATTCTTTGAATAGTTACTTTTGAAATATAAATTTTCTTTTGTTGTCTCCACTTGGGGGGGACAATACCAAAGGGTGTCCCCTATTTTTTATTATTTTAATTTTCTTTCTTTTTCTTCTGCGTTGTATCCAATTTTGCTCCACGTCTTTTGATCTTCACACCGTTTTATTCCTACACAATTAAAACATAGTATTACGCACACAAAATAATATAATTAATACTCAAATAATGATTAAAAATACTAGAATATGATATAACAATGGGTAAATATATTCATTTTTTGCCGAACATCACCTTCTCCTTATTGAATCAAACTTTACTTCCACTTTCATATAATCTTATAGGATTTTTCCTCTCTCAATATCTTCTCTTCCATTAATCTTCAGGTTTCACTTCTAGTCGTCAAACACCAAATCTCACTTAAGTCATAAAATGGCGAAAATGTCTAAAACAGTTCCACAAAAGGAGAAAGTTTCTTCTTCTTCTTCACGGCCTGCCGGCGACAAAACGCCGGTGGATCCGCTCCCTGGGGAGTTTGTTCCAGGCTCGTGTGTCCTTAAATCCGATTTCAAGACCGAGAAACCTCCATCGGTCCCGGGTCGATGCGAGCATGTGTCGAGGTACATTTTCTCGATAACCGTGGGGTATCTCGAGCAGATCAAAAGATATTGCAACTGGAGGGACAAAGTGGTAAAGATCTCATCCCCTAAAGAGGGCATCACGACCCACGTGGAAGGGTATCTAAGTGTTTACACTTACCCCCTTCACTTTAGGCCCGCTTGACCCGGTCATCATTGACTTTTGCCATCAATATCAGGTGACCTTAGTCCAAATACACCCTTACTTTTGGCACATAGTCATCATGCTATGAATCTTCACAATCAAAGCCGAGGGGATTCCATTCACCCTCGATCACCTCATCAGGTTGTACATCCCGCGTATCTTTCGGGGGTTGATCAAACTGCGACGTCGGGCCACCAGGGTGTTGTTATCGAGCATCGAAGAGGACAAAGATCGAGGCTGGATGGGTAGGTTTGTACGAGTGAGGACCTCCGATCTCATCCCGGTGGAGAATATGCCATTTCCTGATAAATAGAACTCGAAGCATAAGTATTACTTAACTTGTTAATTTCCATGATTTATTTCGTTCTTCTACTTTATTTAATATCGTCTTTCATCATGCAACAGTTATTTGGATGCCTTGTGCGATCCCTAACCTCGAGAGCTGCGTTCAAAAATTAGCCTCGACCTCCACTTACTCCGAGCGATGTTGGCGCGATTTGGCAAAAGGCCGATGAGAAGCAAAGAACCATGGTAAGCTTCCTCTTTTGCATATCTGATGAATTGGTAATATCCCTTATACTTACTTAATTTTCTTGTGTGCGGGACTAAGCAAGGATGAGGCCTTGAGGCCTCCGTCAGGTGAGAAGGAGGCTTTGGCCCCGACTCCGAAGCCGGCAAAGGATAACAAGAGGAAAAGGGACTCGGCCTTTGAGGAACCTAAGTCTAAGAATAAGAAGAGCTCGATTAGAAAATCGAGGACAAATGTTGTTGCTCTCTCTACCCATGTAGTTCGGAAACTAAGGGAGGAAAAAGAAGAAGATGAAGATGGTGACTCGGTGCTTGTGACCCAAGTGAGGAAAACCGTCGAGGCCTCCAAGGCTGATGAATTGGTGGCGGTTTGTGAGGCCCCGCCTCATGCTGAGGAAGCCTTGGAGAAGGATTCGGGCGAAGTCCCCGAATCATCCGAGATCGAGGTTACTACTTGTCATACGACGAGTATATGTGAGGGGGATGGTCCTGAGACCCCTTGAGTTGAAAAGACCGCCCCAAGTGACTCACTTGGGGCAATGACAGAAAGTCACACACCATCCCTTCCTGCCTATTCCGAAGAGGCTATACGGGATGCTCAAGATTTGAGGACTCCCGAAGTAGGCAAAGTCCTCCGTGGGGAGGATCCCTTTCGGGATTGCTTTACCGAGGTCGAGGATACCTCTTATCTCAATGACGCATCCAACCTCTTCGAAAAGGCCCAATGTCTCTTGAACCGAGTAAGTTTAAGTTCTTTTGTTGATGTATCATTCCTTCGTTTTTTGTCTAACTTCTTTTCCTTTATGTACAGGCTTTCTCTAAGTCTCGGGCTGTATTGAGCCAGTGCGAGGCCAATCTCCAAAGGCTTTCTGAAGAGAGGAATGGCCTTAAGCTTCACTGCGGGCAAAAAGACGAGGAGATTAATGACCTCCGATCCAAATTGGATAAAGCTCATAAGGAGAAAACCGAGCTGATCGAGCAGGTAATGATACTCTTGAAAAATCATGGACTTGATCCGGGAACGGAGGCTAACATTTCAATATCACAACTACAACAAAATATCGAGAGGGTTGAGTTGTTCCGAGAGTAGGTCGATCAAGTGAAGGCAAAGTCCTACGGGTGGAAGGAAGGCATGGACCGCCTTGCTGCTGAGAAAGAGACTGCCTTGGCCCGGTTGTCGTCAATTGAAGCCCAACTTCGAAGTATGAAGGAGAAGTGCTCGGCTCAGGAAAAGAAGATAGAAGATCTCGAGGCTAAGTCGGCTTCTGAACTTGCAAAGGCCCGAGATGAGGCCCAAAAATTAAAGGTTGAGGTTGATAAGACGATGTCCATATACCAGGCCGATGTTGAGGCCGCTCAAGCCCAAGTGAGGGAGGGTGATGATAATGCTCAGACTCGAACATATTGGATTTTCAAACTTGCTAAATGCCAATATTGGAGGGAGACTCTTGAGGAAATCCACGATCTTACCGAAGAGATAGAGAATGCAAAAAAGTATGAAGTCGGAGCTAAAGCATTGGCTTCTTCTGACGACGATGATGGCGATGATGATGACGATAATGGCAGCAAGAGTGGGTCCGATAATGATGAGGGGCCCGAGGAATAAGCTTCCCTCGATGAAGGAGCTACCCCCGAGAATAGCTAGGGCCTTTGTATTTTTTTTCTTTCTTTTTGTGTAGGACCTTGATTGGTCCTTTGTACATACCTTCGTTCATATATAAAAAAATTCCTTCTGAATTTCGTCTTAATTTTTTGACTTGTGAAAACTTTGATTCATTTCATGCCTTGTGAAAATTTGTTTGTGAAACTTAGGCAACTTGGCCAAAGTCAGGCTATATAGTCTTGGTAATCAAGTGAGCGCTTGATCGAACTCGAAGTAGTAAAACCCTTAGGTTCTAGTTAAGCGAGGATGAACTCTCGAATTCAAAAAATATAATGGCCTTTAGGCTCTTGAATCGGGCCGATATTGCCTCAGAAGAATGGTTTTTTCCCTTTTCGGCTTTAAAAACTTAAACATATAGGAAGTTGTTATGTCTTAGCACGAAGTAAGTCTGTACCCATTGGATTTTTTCGGGATCTATTTTTATCGAAACCCTTTGATTTTTTGTGTCTTAGCACGAGTTTCTACTAAATTATTTGAAGGTTTGAAAAGTTCGACACCTCTTAAGGTTTTTCGAGGGCTGATGTTATCGAAGCCCTTTGGTTATTTTGCCGAGGGTGGCCTTTTAACTGGTTTATAAAAGAATTCGAAGGCCTGTTTTTATTGCGGAATTCGGACATCTCCGAACCGCGTTATTTTGGTCGTAGCCTTGGGATCTGCCTCTTGGGCTTATTTTCCCAATTACACTTTGAACTTTTTCAAATTATTAGTCCCCGAGTAGGGTGGCCTTGGCCTATAAAATTGAGGGTTGCCTTTTTAAGGTCTTATGATCTCGAGGTTAAGTAATTTGAATATGTCAATTTTTGGACGGCAGTCCACGAGTACGAAGTTGATAATTCGAGGCTTAGTTGCGATCGGTCCTTGAGCCAGTTTCCGCAATAAATCACAAGTATGGAATTTGTAAAGTAGAAATTTCATTAACTCAATATCAAGTAAGGAAAAATATTTCTTTCAATAGTTCATACATGTGTACCTGTTTTGCCAGTAGGGATCGAGCAATCTACATGGACACGGTTCATTCGACCGTTTGGTCCTTTACAAAATTTCCCTATCGAAACCCTATTGAAATGAAGTATTTTTCCTTGAAAATATAACATCCGAGGGTGATGCCCTCCAGTATTCGAGATTGATTGTAAAGAAGCCTCAAATACTCTAAGTTAGCACGAACAATAGTTTCCTCGTTAAAAACCTTGCCGGAAAAACCCATTTGGGATATAAACCGGCCGAAGGAAAAAAGAGTTCAACGCGTGCTTTTAGACCTAAGTACTTCACGTTTGGAGAGAACTCCAATGCCTTCGATCGAACGCCTGCAATAAGTTAGTATAAAACGTAAATGTAAAAAAGGAGAAAGTCATACCTCAACAATAATACCGTTTGAGGAGTGATATGTTCCAATTATTTGGAAGTTGTTCGCCGCTCATCGTGCCAAGCTTGTAGGATCCCTTTCCGATGATGCCGACGACTTGATACGGTCCCTCCCTATTTGGGCCGAGTTTTTCTTCGTTTGGGTCTCGAGTATTGAGGGTGACTTTTCTCATAACTAAGTCCCCGATTCTAAAGTGGCGAAGGTTATCCCTTCGATTATAGTATCTTTCGATGCATTGCTTTTGTGCTTCCATTCGGGCAAGGACGGCTTTCTATTTTTCACCTAGTAACTCGAGGCTCGTATTCATAGCCTCATGATTTGACTCTTCCATTGAGTATCGAAACCTAGCGCTAGGTTTCCCGACTTCGAACAGGATCAGAGCTTCGGCGCCATATACTAAGGAGAACGGTGTTTCCCCCGTACTGGATTTTGACGTTGTTCGATACGCCCAAAGGACTTTGGGCAAAATTTCTCTCCATTTTCCATTAGCATCGTTCAATCTTTTCTTTAGATTCTGAATGATGGTCTTGTTTTTTGACTCGGCCTGTCCATTTCCACTAGGATGTTATGGAGTCGATAAGATCCTTTTTATTTTGTTATCTTCAAGAAATTTTGTTATCTTGTTGCCGATGAAGTGTTTTCCCTTGCCGCATACGATTTTGGCATGTATCCCGAATCGGCATATGATGTGATCCCAGATGAAGTCTATAACTTCTTTTTCTCTGACTTTTTTGAAGGCATGTGCTTCAACCCATTTAGAGAAATATTCAGTCATAAATAAAATGAATTTAGCTTTACCTGGGGCCGATGGTAGAGGGCCGACGATGTCCACTCCTCATTTCATGAACGGCGATGGGGATAAGACTGAATGAAGTTTCTCTCCAGGCTGGTGGATCATTTGCGCATTCCTTTGGCACTTGTCGTATTTTTGAACGAATTCCTTAGTGTCTTTTTCCATATTGGCCCAATAATATCCCGCATGATTTTATGAACCAGCGATTCAGCACCGGAATGGTTTCCACAAGTACCCTCGTGAATTTCTCGTAGGACGTAGTCGGTGTCTCCCAGTCCATCGAACATCCTTCTGTATAGAGTTCCATCATCGGCCAGAGTGAATCGCCTTCGCTCGTAGAGTCCTTGATTCCTTAGGGTCCGACGGGAGTTTCCCGCTTTTCAAATACTCGACGTATTTATTCCTCCAATCCAAGGTTAGGCTTGTGGAGTTTATTTTTGCATGGCCTTCTTCAATTGCTGACTTTGAAATTTGTACGACAGCCCCTGAGTTGATTTTGTCGTCTTCGACCGATGACCCCAAATTTGCAAGGGCATCGGCCTCACTTTATTGTTCTCAGGGTACATGTTGTAAGGTCCATTCTTTAAAATGATGTAATGTTACCTGCAATTTATCCAAGTACCTCTGCATTCGATCCTCTCGAACCTCGAAGGTTCTGTTGACTTGGTTTACCACCAGTTGGGAGTCACATTTGGCCTCGATGAACTCTGTTCCCAAGCTTTTATCTAGTTTGAGACCTGCAATCATGGCCTCGTACGCGGACTCATTGTTAGTCAACTTAGAAGTCTTGATAGACCTAATCGTATTTCCTGTGGGAGGCTTCAGAATGATGCCTAGACCGGACCCCTTCACATTCATAGCGCCGTTTGTGAAAAGGTTCCACACCCCCGATGACGTACCCGATTTTAACAAAAGTTCCTTTTCGACCTCGGGTACGAGGGCTGGCGTGAAGTCGTCCACAAAGTCTGCTAAAATTTGAGACTTGATGGATGTTCGGGTTTGATACTTGATATCTTACCCGCTAAGTTCGATGGCCCACTTGGCCAATCGGCCCAAGAGTTCGTCTTATGCAGAACATTACAAAGAGGATAAGTGGTCACCACACAAATTGGGTGACACTAAAAATATGGTTTTAGTTTCCTGGGGGCGCTTATTAAAGCAAGCGCTAATTTTTCTAAGTGTGGGTACCGGGTCTCAGCCTCACCTCAAGTTTGACTAACATAGTAAATAGGGAATTGCGTACCTTTCTCTTCTCGAACTATGACCCCACTTACTACGACTTTCGAGACTGCTAGATATAAGTAGAGTTGTTCGTCTGCTTTCGGAGTATGAAGCAACGGTGGACTCGAAATATACCGCTTAAATTCTTCCAACGCCTGTTGGCATTCCGGGGTCCAAGCAAAATTGTTTTTCTTTTTGAGCAGCGAGAAGAACCTGTGGCTTCGATATGAGGACCTCGAAATGAACCGTCATAAAGTTGCTATTCGCCCTATCAATCTTTGTACGGTCTTAGCGTTGTCCACGACTATGATATCTTTGATTGCCTTGATTTTATCGGGGTTGATTTCGATTCCCCGATCCGACACCATAAAGCCGAGAACTTGCCCCAACCGACCCCGAAAGCACATTTCTCGGGGTTGAGCTACATGTTGTATTTTCTCAATATGTTGAAGGTTTCCTGCAAATGTGTTAAATGGTCCTTTGCACGTAGGGACTTTACTAACATATCGTCAATATATACCTCTATTGATTTACCTATTTGCTCTTCGAACATTTTGTTCACTAGGCGTTAGTAAGTAGCACCAGCATTTTTAAGTCCAAAGGCATTATGTTATAACAATATGTGCCATATTTAGTGATGAATGAAGTATTTTCCTAATCCTCTGGGTTCATTTGAATTTGATTATACCTAGAGTAGGCTTCGAGAAAACTAAGGGTCTCGTGGCCAGCCGTGGTATCGATCATGCGATCGATATTCAACAGAGGAAAAGAGTCTTTGGGACATGTTTTGTTTAAATCCTTATAATCTACGCACATCCTAAGTTTGTTCCCCTTTTTAGGGACTACAACTAAGTTCGCTAACCATTCGAGATATTTTACTTCCCGAATAGATCCTATTTTGAGAAGTTTGGTTACCTCATCCTTGATGAATGCATGTTTTACCTCGGACTGGAGCCTTCTCTTTTGTTTTACCGGTCTGAACTTAGGGTCCAAGCTCAATCGATTTATTTTTATATCCGGTGGGATCCCTGTCATATCTAAGTGGGACCAAGCAAAACAATCCATATTATCAATAAGAAATTTAATGAGTTTTTCCTAAGTTTGGGGGTCAACCACATACCCAGGTATACCTTTCGTTCAGGTAGATACTCGATCAATATAACCTATTCCAGCTCTTCGATTGTCGATTTGGTGGCGTCGCAATATTTGGGGATCATGAAGGACCGAGGGATCCAGTAGTAGTCGTCCTCTTCTTCCGCTCCCTGCTTTTCTGACTGAGTCGAGGTTGGTTGATGTGGTTGCTATTTGGCCTCCTATTTTCCTTTGACCTCCGATATCTTTGTTGTTGAAAGCGCCGATATTGGTATTACCTCATCGATCACGAACATTTCTTTTGCATCATGTTGCTCCCCATGTACCGTTTTCACTCCGTCCGGTGTTGGGAATTTCAGCATTTGGTGGAGAGTCAAATGGACTGCCCTCATGTTGTGAATCCAGGGCCTTCCGAGCAGGGTGTTATATCTCATGTTGCCCTATATTACATGGAACTTGGTTTCTTGTATAGTCCTAGCTACGTTCACCGGTAAAATTATTTCACCTTTAGTTGTTTCGCTGGCCATTTTGAAACCATTCAGTACACGAGTTGCAGGTACAATTTGATCTTGTAGGCCGAGCTGCTTTACAACCCTAGATTGAATTATATTTTCCGAGCCCCCTGGATCAATTAACACACGCTTAACCTGAATTTTATTCATAAGGATCGAAATTACCAGAGCGTCATTGTGGGGTTGAGAGATTCCTTTCGCTTCCTCGTCGTTGAATGATACGGTGCCTTTTGGCACATAATCTCGGGTCCGTTTTTCCCTCGTGATGGATACTTTGGTGCATTTCAATACGAGCCCTTGTGGAATATCGACCCCACCGACGATCATATGGATCACATGTTGTGGATCTTCTTTTTCATTTTTCTTGTTGGCGTCGCTTTCTCCAAAATGGTTTTTGGCTCAATCCCTTAAGAACTCTCGAATGTGGCCCTCGTTGAATAGACGGGCTGCCTCCTCCCTCAGTTGTCTGCAGCTGTCGCGCCCCCTTTTTCTCGCGAAAACGGGTTTCGACATTGTGACAACTCTTTTAAAGGAAGGGCTATTAATAGAGAGAGTCGCCACCTAACGGATTAAGGTGCGTTAGGGCACCTATTTGCAAATTACTCGGGTTTACTAGTTTGCGCCACCAAAGATTGGGTAAGGGATCAAATTACATCAAGGAGAAGGTGTTAGGCACTTCTCGAGGTCCACAGCAGTGGGTCCCGGCCGAGCTCGAATTATGTGAATTATTCTAAGAGAAAAGAAACAGTTTGGACAAATAAAATAAAGAATTACTTTAAACAGAAATGGGGGTCCTTAGTTTTTTAGCCTAATGGATCACCCCGTGCAACATATAAAATACTTCGTAACTCCCTCAAGACGGGGTGTTACTCATATTATTCAGCGAGCACAGACTATCATCTCCTTCTACCCGATTACTATCTTTAAGTTCTTTACCTAAAGCACTCTATTTAATTCTAAGTCATGCCTTGTGCGTGCACTACCCGTCCCATGCCTATGGTCCAGGAGGCATTTGGACCTCTATTTCAAGGTGGTTCTAGACCTTAACTTAGGTTGCTCAGAAAGGAAAAAATACTAAGCGACATACAAAACAGTTTAGGACTTTCAAATATAAGCAAGTATGGGCTCAAGTTAGCCTACGCACTTAGACAACATATGCACACCAAACTAGTTAACATTGACAAGTTTTATTAATTGTAGAATTCTATAGGCAGGATATCTATGTGATGTTGAACAAATGAACAGGCAGTCATGCATAAAATCAATTTCTTAATGCGATTATTAGAGCCTACGTAAGTTTGCCTACTGATTTAGCATAATACGATTAAGCCTACTAGCATGGTGTCTACGTGTTTCACGCAATCATAAATAGTGGCAAGTCACAAAAATAGATCCAGAATTACTTGTTTTAATCCTATAGGCATGTTCTCTAATGAGGGTAACAACACACTATTTGGAAACTCGTGAATACGGGCAGAAATGACAACTAAATAGTTCAGGCCTATAAACGTGCATTCTACACTTTTGATCCGGTTTTAGATCCTATTGGCATGATTTCTACAATTTGAACCAGGTTTAGATCCTATAAGCATGATTTCTACAATTTAAAAAAGTTTTAGATCCTATAGGCATGATTTCTACAATTTGAACCAGTTTTAGATCCTATAGGCATGACTTTTACAATTTGAACAGAACAGTATGTAAGTAGGCATTTGCACACATATTGGATCACACCATTTCCTATAAGAATGATTACTAACAGAACATAATTGAACCAAGCATCGAACATATGGTCATGTTGCTAGCACATAATGAACATAATAAGGTACCTATAGGCAGGATTTCAAACATACAACATTTAACAACATAGTATTGAACCTATAGGCAGGATTTTTACCCAACTTTGTTGCAAATGTAAAACAAGAAGCCGTTCCCAATTTCACTAACACCCCAGAATTGTGATACAAATAATTATTACAGACCAGAATTTATTGAATTACATAATAAGTATGACTATAGTGAGCCTTCAGCAGGCCCAAATACACCTGGACAGGCCAGGCCTTCAACTCACAATAGCTCTAAAATCTATACTCTTAGATACAAAATAACCAGTCGTTGAGTAATTCAACCATATATCAAGGTCGAGCATGCAGAACCCAAATCCCTAGTGTGTCAGAGTTCCCGAGGGCTTCAAGAACCCAAGGCAGTGCTCACAGTAGAGAGATTGATCAGAAACAGCCCAAGGAATGATTAGGGACCAAGTTCGAGTGTGTCAGAGTTCACAAGGGTCTCACATGAACCCTGAGCAGTGCTCACACTAGGGAGGTCAGAGGACAGAACCTAAATAGCCTTGGATTTCAGCCGGCTAGGAGTGAGAATTTAGAAGGGCCAGATAGTAAAGGAATATGAAGGAGTCAAAGAATTTCACTGAAGGGACAGAACACATATATACAAACAAATAGCATATATGCTTGAACTTAGGCATACTTGGTCAAACTTTAGGAAATAAACTCAGTCACATGCTAACAAGGCAAGTTCATAAGCAGATTCATAGTGACAACAGAGGATCCAGATTAGACTAAGTGCAGGAACTAGTGTCATAGGAAGGTATCACGTTAATTAGCAATAGATCGTGACATGTTAAAAAGCTGATTAAGGCAGTTATTAGAGGTGTCAAAATATGATGAAAACAAGATCAAACATGTCACATTATAGTAGGTTCAACAAACAGACTTATAATTATGTTAATGCATACATCTATGCACGGTTAACTAGTCCACAAGAAAAGGTATGAGAGAATGTTTCCAAACAGGTTCATAACAAGCTTAACTTCAAGAGATAGTCATCAATGATGTCACGACCCAATTCTCCCTCCNTAAAATAACAGTAAGTGAAATAAATCATAATAAAGTCGACACCGCTCGGCATAAACAGTTACTTTACCCAGAACCCAGAATATCACAATACATCACAAGCTACTCTACTGCTCAACATGTACAACTGGGTAGAAAAGACCTCATAGTTTCATCTACAAGTACTACAACTTCAAGATAGGAAGGGGACTCGGAGATCTGCGGACGCTGCAGATTATACCTCGAGTCTCCTAATACTGCTGCTGCTGGCTAGCTGATATACTGCGTACTAGGACCTGGATCTGCACATGGGGAAAACATGCGCAGAAGGGCGTGAGTACCCCACA
>ML281878.1:3149-19910 GCA_005239495.1 Nicotiana undulata | reverse complement strand
TATAAAGAGAAAATACTATCGTAGTATTGGAAAATCTAGGATAGTTATCTTTAGAATCATTTTATTATCAAGAACTTCCCATTAGAAATATATCATATTAATACCTACTTGCATTACACTCCATAAAAGGGGACACAACCTTGGTTATTCTACCCATACTAATTATAATCTAAATTAGCCTCCTTTGTGACTACTTTTTCTCTAAAATAGCAAACTATTAATCACCACTCTTTCTGTTCACTAACGGAATAGAACTTCGATTAGAGTTAAGAACCACACTAACATAGTGATATTTTCACACCTATTCCCTGTGGGATTCGACCCCAACCTTGTTGGGTTATTATATTTGACTTCGACCGCTTTACACTATTTTAGAAGTGTAATTTGAGCGTATCAATAACATCTATGTCATAGACTTGTCCACACTTTCTAAAAATGAACTCACTTGCTTAAGTGTGTTGGACAGTGATACCCTCCTTTGGCATAAAAGACTTGGTCACACGATTCTAAATCAGCTTAACAAATTAGTCTTTAAGGACTTAGTGGTAGGGCTTACTAACATTAAGTTCAAGGAATACAAAGTTTGTGAGGCATTTGCAAGGGGGAAGCAGGTAAGATCCTCATTCAAAAGCAAGAAAATGGTCAGTACCACCAGGAGGTTGGAACTGGATCATATGGACTTATGTGATCCTATGAGAACTCTGAGCAGAGGTGGTAAGAAATATGTAATGGTTCTAGTTCATGATTACTCAAGGTTCACTTGGACCTTATTTCTGACATCTAAAGATGAAGCATTTGATATGTTCACTTCATTTGTTGGAAAAACTCAAAAACAGTTGGGAAATCAAATAACATCAATAAGATCTGATCATGGTACTGAATTTGAGAATGCAAAGTTTGTTGAGTTCTGTGATGAACATGGTATTAATCACAACTTTTCTGCCCCTAGAACCGCACAGCAAAATGGGGTTGTTGAAAGAAAGAACAGAACTCTTGAAGACATAGCCAGAATCATGCTTCTTTCTAGCAAACTACGTCACAGCTTCTGGGCAGAAGCAATAAACACCGCATGCTACATAATAAATAGATGCATGACCAAGCCACTGGTAGAGAAAACTCCTTATGAATTACTTAAAGGGAGAAAGCCCAACATATCCCGCCTTAGGGCTTTCGGATTCAAGTGCTTTGTGCACAACAATGGCAAAGATTCCCTAGGTAAATTTGATCCCAGAAGTGATGAGGAAGTATTCTTGGGATATTCATCACATAGCAAAGCTTATAAAGTTTATAATAAAAGTACTATGTGTGTAGATGAGAGTGCGCATGTTGTCTTTGATGAAACTAACGCTCATTCTAAGAGACAGGAACCAGAAGATGAGGAGCTTGGACTGGTCAGAAGCAGTGAACAAATTGAAGCAATTATGGAAGATGGAGCAGGTGATGGACCAGGTCCAACTACCCCGAGCAACATGACAGGGGGAACTCAACAACAAAGTACTCTGGACCTTGGCCCTGATCCTGTTCCACAACAACTAGACATCATGGGATCATCTAGAAGTGAACAATTGGTGCTCAAACCACACAGATATTAGAGTTCTCACCCTCTTGAGAACATCATAATATATTTGACATCCGGAATCAAAACAAGATCCTCTATGAAAAATCTGTGTGCGTTTGATGCCTTTCTATCCTTGATTGAACCAAAGAACATTGGTGAAGCCCTACAGGATGCTGACTGGGTAAATGCCATGCAAGAAGAGCTGAATCAATTTGAAAGAAGTCAAGTATGGCACTTGGTACCCAGATCACTAGACAGATCAGTAATTGGCACCAAATGGGTCTTCAGGAACAAACTCGATGAGGATGGAACTGTTACAAGAAACAAGGCCAGACTGGTTGTCCAAGGATATAGTCAAGAAGAGGGAATTAACTATGATGAGACCTTTGATCCTGTGGAAACATTGGAGGCAATCAGACTTCTTATAGCATTTGCTGCACACATGGAATTCACTCTTCATCATATGGATGTAAAGAGTGATTTTCTCAATGGTTATATAAAGAAGGAAGTATTTGTAAAACAACCTCCAGGTTTTGAAAGCAAGGATACACCTGACCATGTATACAAACTTAACAAGGCTCTGTATGGAATCAAACAAGCACCAAGAGCATGGTATGAACGACTATCAAAACTCCTGCTAGAACATGGATACAAACGAGGTAAAATTGATAGTACCTTGTTCTTAAAGGAAAAAGTTAAGGATCTCTTTGTTGTGAAAATATATGTGGATGATATCATATTTGGGGCGACCTCTAAAAAATTGAGTAAGGAATTTTCTAAACTTATGGGGAGTGAGTTTGAGATGAGTATGATGGGTGAGCTAAACTTCTTCTTAGGCTTGCAAATCAAGCAAAACTCAAATGGAACAATGATCCATCAACAAAAATATGTGAAGGAATTGCTCAAAAGATTTAAAATGGAAGACTCAAAGGAAATTTACATCCCCATAGCCACAGCCACAAAATTAGATGTGGATGAACCTGGTTCATCCGTTGATCAGAAGTTATACAGAGGGATGATTGGGTCTTTATTATATCTCACTGCTAGCAGGCCTGATATTGTGTTCAGTGTAGGACTGTGTGCTAGGTTTCAGGTAAATCCAAAGGAGTCCCATCTAACTGCAGTGAAAAGAATTCTAAGATATCTGAAAGGCACTACTGACATATGTATTTGGTATCCTAAAGGTAGTAATTTCGACCATGTAGGATATGCTGATGCAGATTACGCAGGTTTCCTAGTTGACAGGAAAAGTACTTCAGGCATGGCTCACTTTTTGGGCTCTTGCCTTGTGTCTTGGGCCACCAAGAAACAAACTTCAGTAGCCTTGTCTACTGCTGAGGCTGAATATGTGGTTGCAGCCTTATGCTGTGCTCAGTTTCTATGGATCAAGCAACAACTCATGGACTTTGGTATAGAGGTTGGATGCATTCCTATTTTCTGTGACAACACTAGTGCAATTAGTATGACAAAGAACCCGGTTCATCATAAAAGAACTAAGCACATAGATGTTAGACACCATTTCCTAATGATAACTATGAAAAAGGAATGATCTCAATTGAATTTTGTGTTACTGACAAGCAAATTGAAGATATCTTTACTAAAGCACTGAGTAGGGAGCATTTTGAGAGAAAACGGCTTGAATTAGGGATGATTAAGATCACCTAATTGAGAAACAAAAATGAAATTTTTTTTGGCTAGAAACACTAAAATAGATAATTAACTAGATTGCTCAGTATCATGACTTTACTGCCATACTCTCTTGCCATGTATTAATATGATTCCCTGGTTGCTAATGATAATTTTCTGTCTTTGCAAATTGAGGCATATTAAAGACTATAACACGTTAAACCTGGTTCATCGCTGCTGGTTCATCTGACTGACAAGGTACGTGCTCATCTCCACTCACTTCTTGAATTAATTATAGTCACACGTGAGCAGGACTCTATCTATATTTGGTTCATTTCAAATTCTGTGTACTTATCCTAAAATGAACCAGTTCCAAAGAGTCCCATCATATCTTGATTAGCCTAGATTTAGGGATCCCTAACCGTCTAATCAATGACACCCCTACAGCGATTAGACTTCCACCTGACTAATAAATTTGCCCAGTGTAAAATTAATGACCACATCTTTAAAAAGCCATCATTACCTCCCCTCCTCAAAAAGCATAACTGTCAAACCTTGTTCTTCATTCCTCTCAAACCAAAATTGATCAATTTTCTTCTCTTCCAAATTCTTCTAAAAATGACTTCACAACCAGATGTTTCATCTTCCTTCTCCACCCATGACTATGAGGATGGTGATTCTAGTTCTAATTCTCTATCAATATACAATTCACATTCTCCATCCATATCTTCAACCCCCCAAAACCCTCCAGTTCTTGAACCTACTCCTGAACCTACACCTAACCCCATTTCAGCCCCTAGGGCACGTAGAGTGAAAGTTTTGGCCAGAAAATCAGTTGCTTCTGGTTCTCGTGCCAAGTTTCTGGAAGAAATACTTCAGGCTAGCAAGGTCCAAGATTCTGAATCCTCCAGTGAATCATTCAAATCCGCTAATGAGGATGTAGCACCATGTTCATCTGATACTAAACAGGGAAATCTTGAAATTGGGTATGCATCTAGTATGGCTGAGAACAGATTTGTTTTGGTTGGGTCAATTATGGATGTAGAGGTGCCGAATAGGCGTAGAAAACTTGGTAAAAATATAAACCTTGAGAGAGAGGGATAAGGGAGCTCAGTAAGGGGATCTGGGAAGGACGATGTCCCTCTGTTCTATTTGTGGCCCCGTTCCTGTGATTAACGAAGAAGGAGTCAGAGTTTTAGGGGGAAGCAATTAAGGGGAAGCAGCAGCAGGTGTGGAGCGCCTACAACAATCAGTAAATGAACCTGGCTCATCCATTGATGAGACGTTGGCTGAGATGCTGAGGAATTTGGGGGAGTCCTATAATCCCAAAAAGAAAAGAACTCCTAAGTCCAAGAAGGCTACTACCCTAGTTCCACGAAAGAAGAGGAAAGCTTCATTATCTGTTGATGCTCCTGCCACAAAGATTCGAGCTACAAGAAGTGTTGTCAGGCAAGGAGAAGAAGAACTGGAAAGAGCTCTGAGAGAGAGCAAAAAGAAGAAGGTTGCCAAGGGAAAGGCAAAAGTGGGATAGCTTATTGAGGCAGTTACTATTGATGATGATGCGATGGACTTGGTCCATCATGAAAAGCAGCCTGCTCCAGTTGTGGTTGAGACACCTAAATCCAAGAAAGCTAAAGCTTCTTCCAAGAAGTCAGCTTCTGTGTCTGCCACACCCTCTACCATTGCAAAGAGGACCAGGTATGAGTCAAGGAAAGTTAAGATTACTGATGATGAGGAATGGAGTGGAGGAGAAGAGGAAGAGTCTGGTGGAGAGACTAGAAAACTCACCATGTTTGGCAAGCGTACTATATTGAAGGGAAAGCTGGTTAAAGACCTTGAGGAATCAGGGATGATTTTCCTGATGGATACCCTAGACGTGCAAGGATGGAAGGACATGGTTCTTCACCTGGAAGGAAGGCTGGCTAGAAATGAGTTGGTTGAATTTATGGCCAACGCTGTTGTCAATGATGGCAGAGTAACTACCAGGGTTCATGGAGTTGAAATCTCTTTTGATGCAAAGGAGTTGGGGGAGATACTGAATATCCCTGCTGAGGGTTATGATGACTATACAAGGAAAAGACGGCCTAATCTGGATGGTATGTCCTCAGCTCTCAACATCACCAGGTTTTTCTGTGAGAATGATCAAGAACCTTAGCCCAGGGCAGTTTTAAAGAGCGAGATGTGATCTTAGCACAAACTATTCTTTGAGTTTGTGATTAAGTTTCTGCTTCCAAGACAAGAACGAAGGCACATTGCCAGCTATATGGACCTCACACTTATGGAATGCTTGTACAGGGGCAAGCAGATCAATTGGCATGTTTTCATCATCCAGCTCTTGGACAGAGTTGTGAATGGAACCAAGGCACACGCTATACCTTATGGATTTATTCTGACTGTTGTGTTTGCCCCCTTCAAGGTTCCTATGAAGAAAGTTGAGATGGCTACTGCTGAGGACTATTTTGGGAAGAATACACTACTGACCTGTGATTACATTGTAAATGTTCCTGAGGATGAACCTGGTTCATCTAGGAAAATGTCGGTTAACAGCAAGGCCAGGTCACTTGTGCAGGAAGGTGAGATAAAGGATGCGGAGATCCTTCGATTGAAATATCGCCTTATTGAGGTTGAAGCTGAGCGGGATGCTCTCAGAACTAAATTAGCCAAAGAGAAGAAGAAGAATGGGGGTGTTCTTCAACAAATGCTCTCTCTTCTTCAAGTCAAGACCACAACCTCATCTACCCCTTCCCAGCCTTAGGAGTCCAGTGCCACCAAAACCCCTTCAATGCCCAGTTTGGGATTTTATCTTGTTATGTTGTTGCTCATAGCTACAACTGTTTTTAATTCATTTTGTGTATGGTGCTTGAACTATGATCTAATCAATGAATTTACTTTTTGGTTATTGATTTTGTCTCAGTTTCTTAAATAGCTTACATTTGATTGGTTTCTTTTGATGATTAATCATGCTTTGCACCTGCAGTTGCCTCAATGGCCATGAGTAATTATTAATAACTCTGGTAAGTTTATCATTTTGCAAATTTTCGATGATGCCAAAAGGGGGAAGATATGTGCTTCAAAGAGTTTTGTGATATTTTATAACCTAATGAACCTGGTCTCTCTATGATAAATGCTTAAAAAACTTTACAAAGTGTCGTTGGATTGAAGTATGTACAGGGTTGAGCACAGAGTTTGTCATCATCAAAAAGGGAGAATTTGTTGAACCAAGTCACTGCATGGTTTTGAAGATTGACAAATGCCTACCCAGTTGAACCAGGTCCATTAGGGCAAACATTATCAAACAGACCCATTGGCACAAGAAGCGTACATGCACTGGAGATAAACACGCTATGTGAAATATCTATGAACTAAGAGGTTGTCCCCTAAAGCAAAAAGGTTGCAAAGTGATAAGAAGAAAGAGTTCAAATTAGAGTTAACTTGATCAAGTTAGAGTTAACTTGAAGCTTGTCGCAATTAGCTAGAGGCTAGTTTGCTACAAAGGGATTAAAGTTAGTCCTTAGGTTTACAAAAGAGTTTATTTTGTAAATGTTGTTTGGCTCAGAGTTGTAGTGAAGAGTTTGGGAAAATCCTACTGAGTAGTAGGTCGTGGTTTTTTCACATTTTGAGCCGGGTGTTTTCCACGTAAAAATCTCTGTGTTCTTTACTTTTCTGCATTTATTATTCCGCAACAGTACGAGTTGGAACACATAGAAGAATCAGATTTTTCTATAGAGATTGCACTCGAAAATTGGACACCACACAAATCACCCCCCCTCCCCCCTCCTCTCTTGTGTTGTATTGACGTATAAAACATCCGAATTTCTAACCAAATGGGCTAACATACAACTTGCCAAGGAGAGAGTGCAAGATCCAGATCTCTAATTTATTTAGAGATGTTTTTGCAAGTCTACCTAGCTCATTCATTAGTGACGTGCAATTATGAACGTCGAATGATATGTGATAATCTTAGTGGTCGTTTGGTTGGATTACGATTTATATCGGCATAAGTTATGCCGGTATAAGTTATATTGGGATAAGTTATGCTGAGTTTAATTATATTGGGATTGTTGTTTATCATTGTTTGGTATGTTGTATTAAGAATGACAAATGCATAATTTCTAAGAAAAAGGTATAAGTTATACTGGTGCTAATTACCTCACCTTCTATAAGGTATAAGTCATCACAGTGTTAAAATTAACACCAGGATAACTTATACATGATCTGCTAACTAAACAGGGTATTAATGTGGTGTTAAATTTTTATATCACCCTTATACCTTCTTATACCTCGTACCAAACGACCATCCTTAGTGAACATTCAAATATTTGTTTTACTTTCATTCCTGAAGATACTCTTAATGAGTTAAGAAAATATATCGATGGATCTATCATGTCTAATTCACTAATTTGTGGGAAGATACTGAATTATATCGATGGATCTATCATGTCTAAAAAAAAATTCATTGTTATTTTTTTAAAAGATAGAGAATTACTAATACATCAGAATCGATAGAGATTTTCCAACGGTGGAATTGAAAGCACCATTGTTATTTAATTTGAAAACATTTTAGAGGGGGGCGAATAAGAAATGTTTTGGTAACAGAGAAGAACCTTGTCTGACCTTATGTGTTGTTAGCAAGGTAAGTAATTGTACGGCATATTTGAGAATTGAGAATACAAATAAATTGTTATCCTGTTTAACCAAGAGTGCCAAAGACAAATAGAGTACAAAATAATAATAGGTACAAGAATATTCCGATGATAATAACTACTCTTCATAAGTTAGACATGTTGTTTTTCGTATACACTAAACTGGTGGTGTTCAATTAATTACTACTCTTATAGCCAGTAATTCAACCAAGTAATTTGCATATAACTCAAGATGTTATTGTTACGGATAAACTAATAGCTTGTTTGGTCAAAGTTTTTTTCTTGGTCAAAAGTGTTTTTTTTCTTTCAAAGTTGAGTTGTTTGGCAAAGCTTTTTGAAAGAAAAATAATATGCTTTTGAGTAGAAGCAGAAGCAGTTTCTGAGAACCAGAAAAAGTAGTTTTTCTCCAGAAGCACTTTTTTTGAAAAAAGATATACTTAAAAGTACTTTTTAAAAATTTGGCAAAATATTATTACTGTTCAAAAGTGTTTTTTAAATTAATTAGTCAAACACATTCAAAAGTACTTTCTGAAAAACAAATTTGATAAATTTGACTATAACTCAAGCAAGTAATTTGCATGGCCAAAGGGCAGGTTTCAAACTTCAAGGTACAAGAATATATTTTGTACATGATATTATGAATAGACTAACAAGGAGCATAATGTTTAATTTTTGTCTTTAAACGGTAAAGAGAGGAGTCCTTTTATTCACGTGTGAAAATGTCATTGTCTATCCTTTATCATAATTTAGTGCAATGGCACTCATATTTTCCAGAATTGGGAATGTCCAATTCATCTCTTGGTTTTACGGAGGTTAGGTTTTATTTCCCCTCACTATATATTCTCCTTTTAAATTTTAATATATAAGGCAGGGATCCAAGTCAAACTCTCACCGCATAAAGGCGGATCTATTTAAATTTTTAAAAAACTCAAGTAACTCATTCCCAATTTATACATATAGACAGTGACGAGTCGGAAATTTTCTTAAGGGCATTTAAATTTGGCAGAAAGATAAAAGAAAAATTCCGGCAAAGAGGTTGAGATGTTCAATATATGTTATATATATATATATATATATATATATATATATATATATATATATATATATATATATATATATATATATATATATATTTAAAATCTAATATTTTATTTATATACACAGTATAATTTTCGTAATATCTCGACAATGGATGATCAATTGACCACCCTTGTCAAAAGGTGGCTCCGCCCATGCATACAAAGCCTGTTTGGACATAGAATTTTATTCCTTTTTTTAAAAAAACATTTTACTTTTTCCGAAATCAGGGTTTGTTCATAAAAATTTTAATTTTTATTTGAAGATACATTTTAGAAAATTTTAAAAATTTGAAAAACTCCAAAAAGTTATTTTTTAAATTTTTTACTCAGATTAGTCACAAAACTTCAGAAACAACCCAAACTAAAATTTATGT
The DNA here is from genome assembly GCA_005239495.1 of Nicotiana undulata. Lineage (NCBI taxonomy): Eukaryota > Viridiplantae > Streptophyta > Magnoliopsida > Solanales > Solanaceae > Nicotiana > Nicotiana undulata. The sequence goes on along the minus strand of ML281878.1, from coordinate 10,630 downwards.
CCAAATACAACTCTAAATTTCAAATACTATTTTGAGTTAGAAAACTTTTTTCACCCTTGTTTAGGGGTGTGCATTCGATTTATCGATTAGATTTTGACCCTTATCGATAATTACTTATTGATTATCGATTTGTACATATGCTTATCGTTATCGTTTCAATAAGGTTTCGATTTATCGATTTTTGGTGCTTATCGATTCGGTTATCGATTACACCGATAAGAAAATTTGCGGGATTCTACGAAAAATATATCTCTATAAACACGCCTAACTAATATGGACAAAAAGAAGCTAAAATAAGACGTATGGACCAAAAAAAGTTAAAATAAGACGAACACCGTTTATAACATAAAAATTATATCAACAAACACATGCAATAAAATTAAGGGATCGAATATATGCCACCTACACTTCAAATATAAGGGATCCAATGTATGTCACCAACACATGCAACAAAACTAAAGTAAGGTATATTTATTTTAACTATACACAAGTGTATCACTGTCCCAAATATTCACTTCATGGTCCATACTTGGGCAGAGGATAAACCAACTGCTCAGGGTAATAGTCGTCTTTTTATTCCACCTTCGTCTAACTTGTTGGCACTGTTCTGTATGCAGAAACAACGCAAGAAGCTGAAAAGATTGACCAGCTGAATTCGGCGATTGATGACATTTCCACTCCGTTGAGTTCAGATGACACGCCAAACTGAGCCGCTGTGAACTCAGATGATGTTGAAGCTGTTGTATAAGAACATTTCTATATTAATGTCAAAGTCAGCAGAGGACATTGAATACATTCTGGAAATATTCTTAGAGTTTTAGTGTTTTTGGTATTTGCTACTATTATATCTTATCGGTTTATCGATAAACCGATAATCGAAGAGGACAAAATCGAAATCGATAATGAAAATTTTGAAATCGAAATCGATAAATTGATAAACCGATAATAAATAATCGATTCGAATGCACGCCGCTAGCCTTGTTTGGAATTTTACAATTCTTATGTCCAAACGCTTACATAGTTTATAGCCAGCTGTTCGAGGCTTCGCAGCTTTCACGAAAATTATTTTTTTTAAAGATATTTCTTTTGTCAGCAATGACAACTTTACATGTACTCTGTACATGGACGTTTGTGATATTATCCTTTGTTTGATATTTCTATTCCATTTTGAGTAGAGTTATCCCAGTTCCCAAATCAAAACTCCTAATGTTTTCTATATACATAGCCTTTTTTTCGATTTTCATCGGTTTTCTCCTTTACTTCGTCCACCTCCGAAGGAAGGCGGCGCCGGAAAATGGTCACCGGAAACTTCCACCGGGACCACGAAGTCTTCCGATAATCGGCAATCTCCACATGCTAGGCACCCTCCCTCATCGTACCCTATACGATCTATCCAAAGAATACGGTCCAATAATGTTCCTAAAGCTCGGAAATGTTCCAACGGTGGTGGTTTCATCGCCGGAAACCGCCGAGCTAATACTCAAGACACACGACGCCGTTTTCGCCAGCCGCCCAAAGCTAAAGGCGGTGGAGTACGTAAGCGACGGTGCTAAGGGTTTGGCTTTTGCTCCGTACGGTCCACAGTGGCGTAATGCTCGTAAATTCTGCACACAAGAGCTGCTCACGGCGGAGAAAATTAAGTCTTTTGCTGGGATGAGGAAAGAGGAAGCTGGGGTTTTGGTGCGGCGGCTGAAGGTGGCAGCTGATGGCGGTGAGGTGGTGGAACTTGGAGAGAAGGTTGGGGAATTGATTGCGAACATGACGTATAAAATGTTATTTGGGGATTTTCGCAATAGCGATAGATTTGATTTGACGACCATTGTACAGGAAATGGTGCGATTGGCTGGAGCATTTAATATTGCTGATTACATGCCTTTTCTTGAGCCATTTGATATTCAGGTATTGTTCTTAGCTAGTACTAATACTGTTATTGGGCTTAATTTGCTTGTCTCTGTTGGATTTGATACCATTAATAGGACACAATTTGAACATATGATTGTTCGTATTGTTCAAACATGTAGAAACAAGCAAACAACAACGAATCCAGTGTACTTTCATAAATGAATCTGGTGGGAAGGGTAGTGTGTACGCAGACCTTACCCCTACCTTACAAAAATAGAGAGGTTGTTTCTGATAGACTCTCGGCTCGAGGAACAACTGAGATAAGGCAACAAGTAACAAATAATAGTAACAACAATATATTAAGGTAATGGGCACGAAGGACACAACATGTAATAGTAAAGAAACATGAATAAGATAACAGAAAAATAGTCCTAGTACTATCGGTAAGCCTAGGAAGAACACAGTACTATCTATCAACCTACAACCGTAATTCTCGACCTCCACGTCTTACTATCGTGGGTCATATACTCGGTAAGCTGGAGCGATGACATGTCCTGCCTAACTACCTCCCCCAAATACTTCTTAGGCCTGCCCCTTCCCTTCCCTTCCTCGGACCCGCAATGTTCAAACATGTAGAAAATATATCCAAAATGTATATGGTTCAAAAAGTAAAGGACAAAGTCGATTAACTATGAGCATAACAATCGATTTTCGGAATAATATAAAAAAGTTTTTGAGTAGAGAAAAATTACAGACGCTATAATATATTTAACGGAAAAGGGCCAAAATCTCCTTTTACTATGTGAAAAGGATCATTTATACCTTCCGTTATACTATTCATCCATAATTGCCCCCGACGTCATAGAATTTGTATAAAATACCCCTCATCTGTTAGGGCACTCCACCATGGCCAATGCCATCCCACGTGGCCTGACATTTTGCTAAGGTGGAATCCACATGGGATGCCACATCAGGGCACCGACCCAATTTTACCCCCTTCCCCCAATTTTTCCTCCAATACCACCTTCCTCCACCTAACCAGCTATATCGAATTTGGGGCTCAATCCGAGAAGAGAATGCATACTCATTTGGTTTACAAGCTGGATTTCCAGCAAAGAATTGAGAAAAACTAACCCCAAAAGGAGTTGAACCAGCAGTGGCGAAGCTAGAAATTTTTTCAAAGGTGTTCAAATTTAGAAGAAGTGAAATTTTTTCGATAAAGGGTGTTCAATATGTGTTATATACCTCTAAAACGTAACATTTTACGTACGTACACAATGCAATTTTTTGACGAAGGATGGTCAGTTGACCACCCTTAAGACTGTGGCTTCGCCACTGAGTTGAACACAAAGTGAGAAGGGTCATTTCTGATTTAGATGAAGAACCTTGATCAAGGTGAATGTTGGCAACTGATATGCCATCTTGCAGACCTTCTGATGATGATTAATGAACATACAACTATATAAGAAGGATTTCATCTTTGAACTACCCCATTAAGGACATATAGAGTATATATAACTCATTTTCTTTGGACTAACACTGAGTAAGCATAATAATACAACTTTATGGAATCATAATAAAAAGTTCTATTCTCATCTAATTCAAAAATCCAAGAAAATAGCATATGGGTATCATTCATAAGTTTGTTATGTTCTATAGTTGATTGGAATTAAGTAACATGACTGACTGCGAAAAATAAATAGTCAACCATTTGGTAAGCCATTATTTCTCGTTCCAGCTCGCCACTTAAGCACATTATTAGGAGAAGTAGAAAGTTAAACGAAATAACAATAAAAAATCAAAAGATACTACAATATATTAACGAGAAGAAGTAAAATGGGGTTTTGAGACTGATATGTAGTGCAAAATAGGAATCAATTTGTGATTATATTACACTTCCAAAAAGATGGAAAATAGTCTTGACAAATAAGAAAAAAAATTCAATGTAGAGAATGGTTAGGTGAAGGAGGAGGTGGTATTGGACGAAAAATTGGGGGAAGGGGGTGAACTTGGATTGGTGCGCTGAGGTGGCATTCCATGTGGCTTTCATCTTAGCAAAATGTAATGCCATGTAGGATGACATTGGCCATGGTGGAGGGCCCTAACGGCAGAGGGGTACTTTTGTACTAATTCTGTAACGTCAGGGAATTTGTGTTTGATAGTATAACGGAGGATATATATGATCCTTGGGGTATTTTTGGCCATTTTCCGTATATTCAAAAAGAAAACTTAAATATACTATGTTCTGGAGTATAAAATCCCAGATCCAAAAGAACGCAATGCATTTTTACTTTTTTTTAAGGTGTAGGGGGCATGATTAGTCAAGGGTACGTGTGAGGAACGTCTCATCATATTTATTTTCTTTCTTTTTCGTCAGATCTGATTTAAGTAGTAGTCAATATAACATGCTATTTACCTTCTACCAATGCAATGTGGTATCAAATTTGATATTCAACATTTACTTACACGCAATTTATGCTTTTGATTATTCGACAAATTACTGTGAAGTCTGTGCTTTCCTATCGACGTAATGCTTGGATATACTTGTGAAGTAGTACTGTATGATTGATGGTACATAGTAGCTAGTTCCATTTTTAGAAAAAAAATTGTCATGGTTAAACTGACGTGTGATTAATACTCAACATGCGATGAATAAGATTTACATTTTGATATCCAAGAGATGAATTGGTGGATTCTATTTTGGACTAAAAAATTGTTCGTGATATATGATTTCTGGAACAATGAATGTTCAGGGCTTGAATAAGCAATTGAAGGAAACTGGAAAGGCTGTTCAGAAAGTACTTGATACCATAATCAATGAGCATGAACAAGATGCAAGGAATGGTACTCACAAAGGTAGCAAGGATCTTGTTGATGTCATGTTATCAAATCAAAATTGTCCGAAATCCTACTCGATTGATCGTGCAACCATGAAAGCCATCCTTTCTGATATGATCGTTGGAGCTATTGATACTTCACACACTTGGATTGAATGGGCGTTTGCAGAAATAGTTAAGCATTCAAGTGTAATGAACAAACTCCAGGAAGAGTTGATATCTGTAGTAGGTCTGGACAGAATGGTTGAGGAGCAAGATTTGCCTAAGTTGGAATACTTAGAACTGGTGCTCAAGGAAACCTTCCGACTACATCCTGTGGCGACTCTTTTAGTTCCTCGAGAATCAATGGAAGACGTTGTCATAAATGGGTATTATATACCTAAAAAATCACGAGTTATGATAAATTGTTGGGCGTTAGGACATGATCCTATGATATGGTCGGACAACGTTGAGCAATTTGTTCCTGAGAGGTTTATTGGCAAGAACATTGATCTTCGCGGACATGATTTTCATTTGTTGCCATTTGGATATGGAAGAAGAAGTTGTCCAGGAATGAATCTGGGGTTGATCACTGTGAAGTTGATAGTCGCACAATTAGTGCATTGCTTCAATTGGGATTTGCCTGAAGGCATGTTACCTGGTGATTTGGACATGACTGAAAAGTTTGGTTTGGCTGCTCCAAGAGCTCAAAATTTGCTTGTTATTCCCACTTACCGTCTACACTCTTAACCAGCTTAAGAGGAGATTAACTTGAGCTTATTACTTGAGGGTTAATTAATTCAGAATAACTATGCATCCTCCAGGTTTGAAAATCTTAGATTATAATGTAATGATAATTAGTAGCTTTACAATAAGCAAGAGGACTTTGTTTTGTGCTAGACTTAGATTATAATGTAATGATAATTAGTAGCTTTACAATAAGCAAGAGGACTTTGTTTTGTGCTAGACTTGGATTATAATGTAATGATAATTAGTAGCTTTACAATAAGCAAGAGGACTTTGTTTTGTGCTGCATCTAGCGTAAAATTGTACAAGTTGATCATAAGGAATTAAGAAATATGATCCCTATGGATATAATAGCCACTGGAAACAACCTAGTTCCTGTTATTAATGCCATGTTTTCGACAGCTTAAATACATGTTTTGATTATGTTACAAGTGTGGTGCAAAGACACAAAAATCTCTAAGAGGAATGGTTCTACGTTCTAAGAAAAGTAGCTTATTGACTTCTGAATAAACTATTTATATATATTAAATGGATTTTAACATGATACATAATTTGGACCACAGCTACTAGGCTCCGCAGAACGCATAAGTCGTAGTGTAGCTCCTCCCTTGTGCGTGTGTTACTGTGATTCTTCAAGTACTATAAGGATTTGAGTCTTGTTTCACTATTCTCCTTTGTTTATTACTCCTTATGTTTCAGTTTATGTGCTTATTGGTTTGTTTTAAAAAGGAATGTAATATTTTATATTTTTGGAAATACAAGTTTCAATTACTTTTTTAACTGAATCAAATTATGTCACATTATCTGTCTCGGCGATGGACGTTTTGACGCGTCACATTCAAGGGAAGTTATCGTGGTACATGTTATTTGCTGATATGACATAGTACTGATTGACAAAATGTGAGGTGGTGTTAATACGAGACCGAAGGTTTGGAGAGATGCCCTAGTGGTGGGAGTGGCTCTATGGAGGACAAGATGTGAGAAGTGAGGTTAAGATGGTTCGGCATGTGAAGCGGAGGGATATAACAACCCACAGTGAGGGGATGTGAGAGGTTAGCGCTGGAGGATAGGAGGAGAGGGAGAGGTAGATCGAAGAGGTATTGGGGGAGGTAATTACGCAGGACATGGCGCATCTTCAGCATACCGAGACATGACCCTTGATACGAGGATGTGGTTGTCGAGGATTAGGGTAGAAGGATAGTTGGTAGTGGACCTTATTTCTTTCACATACTTGTAGTATTAACACTGCTCTGGATTTTCTTATCCTTCGTTCTCTTTTACTACCTGGTGTTTTAGTTTCTCATTCTTATTCCCACTCTTGTTTATTTCGCTTCGGTTGATCTACTATCGCATTATTGTTTACTGCTTGTTGCTATTACTATTGCGTCTTTCTCATTTTTCTTAAATCGAGGATCTATCGGAAACAACCCCTTTACCCTCACAAGGTAAGGATAAGATCAGCGTACACTCAATTATAGAAACTACTTATGGGATTACATCGATTTGTTATTGTTGTTGTTAATCAAATAATGTCACACAAATTAAGAGTACAAGTTTTTTATTGTTTTCTCTTCGCCGTCAAAACCTCATTTGCTAGTTTGTTTCATGGGCCACGTTCTAAAATATAGCATTGGAAAATTTGGTCGAAATGACACCAGGTAGTCACTCTAAAGGGCTGCTATTTAGGAATTAGTTAGTGTGTTTTTAATTTTAGTTTTTCAATTCAAATTTTCAGTACAAAAATGTCTTGAGTTGTCCTGAAGTTAAAGTTTAAAATTTAAGGACAAAACAAGTATTAGTTAATCTCTAAATAACATCCCTGAGAATGACTATCTATGCACTTGCCCCAAAAATTTGCCACTTAGAGTGTGTTTGGTATGTAGGAAAATGTTTTCTATGAAAATTATTTTCCTAGAAAATGTTTTCATGGAAAATGAGTGGTTTTATCACATATTTTTCCTTGTTTGGTTGGTGAGTGGAAAACTTTTTTCAAAAATATTTTCTAATGTTTACTTTGAGAGTAGAATATATTTTTTTAGGAAAAATATTTTTTTTATGCTACTCTCCCCCCCCCCC